>VXBR01007020.1:512377-593165 GCA_013400215.1 Cisticola juncidis | reverse complement strand
GCCCGGCAGCGCAACCGCGCGGCGCCCTCTACTGCCCAGCGCCGAGACTGCAGCGCCGCCGCCCGCGGCCCGGGCCTCACGGCGCAGCGTGGGCCCCGAGCTCCTTCGAGCCCGACTTGCCCTACTTTTGTTTTCTTCCCAGTTAGTCAGATTTTCTTGTGCATTACAAAAGACATTCCTGTGCCAGGTTTGGCATTGCTGGGCGTGCTTCTGTTGATGAAGCCCAGGGTATGGTTTTGGGCTTCAAGCTTCATATTGAGCTGCTCGTCTACCAGCGCTCCTCAGGGCTGCTGTCAGTCCGTCCTCTGCACAGCTTCTGTTTGTGCTTGGGATTGCCTCGANACTCTAATGATAATTTAGTTCCAACCTTCCTTCCATGGGCAGCAACACCTTACATTAGAGCAGGTTGCTCAGAGCCCCATCCAGCCTGGCCTTGAACACCTCCAGGGATGAGACACTCACAACTTCTCTGATCAACCTGTTCCAGTGCCTCACCACCCTCACATTAAAGAATTGCTTTCTTATATCTAATATAAACCTCTTCTCTTTCAGTTTCAAACCATTGTCCTGTCTTGTAAATGCTCTTGTAAATAGTCTCTGTCCATGTTTCTTGCATGTTCCCTTCAGGGACTGAAAGGCCACAATTAGATCACCCTGACTCTTCAAGACTATTCATGAAATGAATTTAATGAATTATTTAGAATAGGTCCTTTGTTTGTTTGAAACAGCATTCTCTGCTCCTCTTACCCTTCAAGGAAGGGATGCCTGTTTCTTTGTAGACACATTTGGACATTTTCTTTCAGCCTAGTCTGAAAGAAAATGATGCTTATATATGGTTCTCATGACCTCCAGCAAACTTTCCAAGTGTAGTAATGTCATCTAGTCAATTCTGGAGTCCTGCCTGCCTCTTGAGAATCAAAAGTACCCCTTGCAAAATACAGATATATACAGCATTTTTTACATTTATTGGATTACTTATTCTATAAGCTCTTTGTTATCACATAAAACCCTATGGAAACCCATGATCTTTAGAGAGAAATAAATGCAGGCATGCTGTCTCTACAGGACAGATATAGCAAATAAGGAGACACTATCACACATTGCCTCAATAGCCTGATTTGATGGGTATATGTGGGATTTTGAGAGATTTCTTTGAGGCTTTGTTCATCAGTGTAACAAAATCGTTAACAGTGCATGACTACAACTGTTCATGTTCAAAATAGAACACATTCTCCGGGCCACATGACATATTTTGGATCCACGATAATAGCAGAAGATATCCTTTCTCCAAAGGTTGCTTTTCTCTTCTAGGATCATAGTTATTTTCAGGTTTTGTGTAGATTTTCATCAACAGCATACTTTTCCTTGCATTTTAATAGTTTCTCAACCCTATAGCTTTACAAATGTCAAATCACGGCCAATTTCCTCACCCTCTGCTTTAGAGTCCAAGCTTTTCTAAATACAGTCAAGTTGCAACAGTGACAATAGTTCTGATTCAAGGAACAAGTACTCTCTGATGCCTGGTGTTCCTGTAATCATGTCATATGCCATGTCCTATGACCATTTTAGCTGTCAAACTCGCATAGGACGATCGCCTTCCTTGCAATGGTTTCTCAGACCAGCCTGTGCTCACAAAGCTTAAAGCATTCATCTAAGGCGAGTCCTTTAGACAAGGGAGGGAGGAAAAAATGAATATCAGTGAAACACTATTGAACACCTGCACAGAGTGAGCACAGAATACATGCTGGTTTCTGCTCGAAGACAATGTAAAAGCAGCATCACTCATTCCTCAAAAAGCTCTGTTGCAAATGGCCAGTTCGTTGTTTCCAACAGTAACCCAAGTGCTACAACAGGTTGGAGGCGCAGGTTGGAGGCGCACAAGCAATACTGATGTCGGAGGCAGAGGACTTTCTGCCTTATTACCCAGCTGTCCCTGCCCATGGCAGGCAGCCCCAGGCCGTGGCGAGCCGAAGCNTGCAGGACCTTGCACTTGGCCTTCTTGAACTTCATGAGGTTCACCAGACCCAGCTGGCCTCAAGCCTGCCCATGTCCCTTTGGATGACATCCCTTCCCTCCAGCAGGCCAGTTGCACCACACAGCCAGGTGCTCTCAGGAGACTTGCTGAGCATGCCTTCATTCCCACTGTCCTTGTCACCAACAAAAATGTTACACAGCATTGCTCTCAATACCAGTCCCAAAGGACACCGCTTTGTCACTGGACTCCCCTTGGACATTGAGCCATTGACTGCAACCCTTTGAGTACAAGAATCCAGACAATTCTTTATTCACTGAGTAGTCTATCTGTTAAATCCACATCTGTCCAGTTTAGAAACAAGAATGTCATCCAAGACAGTGTCAAGTGCTTTGCACAAGTCCAGGTAGATCATGTTGGTTGCTCTTTCCTTTCCCACCAGTGTTGTACTTCCGTCATAAAAGGTCACCAGAACACTGGCAGGCACAATGCCCTTAGTGAAGCTGCACTGGCTGTCACCCCTTACCTCCTTATTTAACATGTGCCTTGGCATAATTTCTTGGAGGATGTGCTCCATGATCTTGTTGAGGCAGAGGTAAGACTAAGTTTTTAAAATATCACACCCAGATCTAGTTCTAGTTCTAGACACCATATCACACAGTAGAAGGAAACCATCAATGCTTTATGACAGGAAGGCGGATTCTGTGAGTGCTGGATGCCTCAGTTTCTGAGGGGATGACATACAGGAGAAATGGTAGATGAGATATGTTTAGCCATCTACAAACAAGCCATCTATGATACAAGATGGGATTTTGTGTTTTATTTTTCATGCAGTTCCCCTGGACTTCCTTAATTCCCTTTTTAAAAATAAGGGTTATGTTTCCTTTTCTCTAGTCAGTGAGATCCTCACCAGACTACAGGACTTTTCAAGTATGATGGATGGTGACTTAAACTCTTTATCTACCAGTTACCTTGGGACCCAGCAATACAGCTCATCAGATCCCATGGATCCGTGCACCTTCAGGTTCCTTAAATGATCTTGAAGGCCTTTTTCCTGAAGTATCTCTCATTATTAGAGAAGGTCTTTCTGAGGCCCATTCTTGAGACTTTGTCTCTGCAAGAATGATTTCACAAACCATATTATTTTGATTTAAAATCTGTAAAGGCATAATAGGCCTTAATTTTTCAAATATCTTAATTATTCTTCTTTACCATAAGAATGAATTTAAAAAGGAGAAAAGACATGCATTAAACAAGCCTTATAATTAGAATTTTAAATGCAAATTAGTTAACAAAAAGTAAATAATACACACAAAAAAATCCCAGCTTGTATCGTACATGGCTCCTTTGTAGGTAACTAAACATATCTTGTCTACCATTCCTCCTCATGTCCTCCTTCAAAAACTGAGACATCCAGCTTCACAGAATCATCTTTCCTGTCATAAAGCATTGATGGTTTCCTTTTACTGTGTGATATGGTATCTAGAACTAGAACTAAAACTAGATCTGGGTGTGATATTTTAAAAAGTGAGTTCATTAGATTTACACTGTGGTTTCATGTGTTTTCTCTTCTGTTTCTAATAATCCCTCACATTTTTGGCATTATTTGTCAGATGAACTGAACATTAAACTGATGGTTTCAAAGTACTTACACTTTAAAGCAATAATTCTAAATTCATCTAAATTTGATGTTAATAATTTCAGGTCACTCACTCTGTGGGTACAGCTAGGCTTAGATTTCCTCATACAATTTACTGATTATTTATCAGTATTTCTCTTATAATTTTACCACTGTCATTCAGTATCACAAGGCCTTGTACAACTTTGTCACCTTTGTTACTCCTTTTTCTACACCTATAGTTACGTAGGTCACTCTTTGAGTCCCTTTCAAATTTTTTTTTGTCCATTTTCATTCCTCTGGAGCAGGTCTGTGGAGGGTAAGGGAATCTGGACTGAATGTGTGAATGTGTGAAGTTGACTCTGATAAAGGAAACAGGAAAGATGATATTTTAATGTTTGTCTTTAATTTTGTTTGTAATTTGATACCAAAGTATTAATCTTGTCAATAGATGCACATTCTCTAAGTCAAGTCTGTTTTGCCTGTGAGAGTAACGGAGAAACAATAACCCTTCTTTATCTTAACATATGAGCATGCTTTCTCATTCACATTCTTCTTTTTTTTTCCTGTCCCACCCTACTGAAATGGAAGTGAGAAAGAGCAAATGGATGGGAGTTTTGCTGTTAGCCAAGGTTAGCCCACTACAATTTCTTTTAAACATATGTTTTACCTGGCTTAGCCAGAAAACTCTTTACTAAAATGTCTTTTTACTTAACAGGCACCTATTGCTTCAAAATAGACTGTAAATTTATTTAAGCAATCCTGTTGTCCTCGTATTTGGCGATTTTTGCCCTTCTTGCCCCCTTTCCCCTCAAGCAGATCAAGCATGACTGACAGATATGAGGATCATGAGCAGTTTGGATATCACTTAGCTCTGTGTTAGTAGGGAGCCTCCCTTGTCTGAAATTGATGCTGGTCATGAGTTTGAGACTTTTTGGAATATATTAACAGGTGTATCTCCTGCACGATTTGGGATACAAGCACAACATATTTTCATGGCACCTAATTAGAGAGGTGTGTAAACATTGGCTGTGGGACTAGGCCAGGTGCTTCATCCTGCTAAAGTCTCAAAGTGATTTGACTTTAGATGATACGTAATGCAAACACTAAAGGGTGATGTCAGAAGTCTTTGTAGGAACAGGTAACAACAAAACAGCTGATGCTGTGTTTACAATATTCTCAACATATTCTCCAGAGAACATGGAGGGGTTTTTATTAATTATTTTTCCTTTTGTTTCATATAACTAAAAATAGTTGAACAATCTTATTTAAATGTTTACACAAAGTTTGAAAAGGGAATTAGGAAAAATACTAGACAACTGCTCTGTAGATAGTTAAAGATAATTTTTTAAAAAACACATTTTTATAATGTGATAATATTCCTATTAAATCAACTTGTTTTTAGGGTAGCTGTCTTATGAAATCATACTAAGGACATACCAAATTAATATAGACAGTGTACATTTTTTACACAATTTTTTTCATTTATTTCCCATTTGAAGTGGCAAAATTTGTCAGCATCATTTTATGCATTTGGAAAACTGTTCTTTCAACTGTAAATATAAGTACAATATACTGTGGGAATTAAATGCATGTTTTTAAGATTGACTTCTTCCTCTGAGCCAACTAGACACTTTTCTGAAGTGTACATTTCATCAAGTAAGAAAATCAACCAGTCTGAATAATATAAATAATAGTTCCTTAAATTTACCCATTTTTTGTATTTAATTTTTTCCTGCAGTCACATTTTTTTCTGTTTCATTTCATGTATGTACTTCAACTTTTTGAGCTCTTCAGACACTGAAATATGAGAAGAGATTAAAATTATTTAAGATTCAGCCATTAACCGTACAGTAAGGTTTCACAGGTTCTTGTCCTAGAAATGAAATGTTAGCTGTCTCTTGTCAGTTAGTCTTTGATGTTTTACACACATACACAGAATAATAAAGAGGTATTGATTGACTTCTGTAGAGGTTAACCTTAAGATTTGTTACACTGAACAGTGAGCACAGACCTAGTCTAGCCAAGGAAGGTGAATCAATCTCTTATTTTCATCAAAATACCAATACATTTCTAGATAGGCATAGAATTTACTTATAAACATATTTGCAACTCAGTTTTGTAATTACTGAAAATCAAGATGTGAGAATATAACATCTATTGAATTCTCATGCACAAGTGAATCACTTGACAATAATTAATTCTATCTCAGGGCAACAGCATTTTTGTGTGATGATTGCCCAAAAATATAGCTTTATGTCCTTTGGAAGAGAAAGTGGCGAAACTTATCACAATAATTTGTAGTCTTTATATGTTCCTATGTTTTCTACTGAGATACGAGGTTAGTCAGAAACAGACAGAAAAGAAACATCTACATTAAATGAAAACAGGCTTAGTCTTTTAAAAAAATCTTATTAAAAAAAATGTATCTGGGTAAGAAGTAAGTTGAATAACATTCTGAAAGTCATTCTAGGTCTAATAATTAAAATAAAAATAAAATGACAATAACAACAAACTGGTCTTCTCTGTATTTATTTTCATTCACCTCATATTTGCTTCGATCAGTTAATTCAATTTATAAAGGCAATTTTCTGCAGCAAAGCCAGTGGAATTGGAAGAAAAATAAAAGTTCTGATCATCTTTAGAAATATTAAACTTCATTTCTATACATCTGAGAAAGTTTTAGCATTTTAATAAAATTCAAAATCAGTATTAGAATTCCATATATCTCTGTTTTACCAAGCCCTTCTTTTCCAGGAGTTATAGTGGAGTTACAAAATTCTGCCGGTGCAAGTCTGTAGTGGTTAGGACCCTAGATTAAGATCCTGGCTCAGAAACTCTCAACTCAGTGCAGAACTCCAACTTATTCTCCCATCCTCTTGGTGAACATGCCGTAATCATGAAACAAATAGCTACAACAACAGCAGATACTGCTGGTATAAGTATATCTTCACCAAAAAAAAAAAAAAAAGGGAGTTGGCTAGGGAGGCAAGTGGAGAATACATCTGTCACCTCCAGATACAAAATTTGCACCTGAGGAATCTAGCAGTCCGTAAACTCTCTGAATACACCTCTTCTCTAGATCACCCTTACACCAGAGAATTTCTCCCTTGTCTCATTTTACTTGAGATCTCTCCCAGTTACCTACCGCCATGTAGTGAGGAGGTACCTTTCAGTCCTCCCCACTCAAAGTCTCAGCCCGCAAAAGGATAGAATTTGAGTGAGTGGAACTTCTTTATGAGGGCAGAATTGTCCTTTTGTATCCTCTAACTTTTTGTAATGTCATTAAGGAAATTATAAGTCCTCCTTAAATGTAAACCTTGAACAGCACCAAGATCTGAATATTTCTAAATTTCTTGTGCTTCAGTTTTTAGAGCACAGAGATGCCAAAGCATGGACTAGACTATGAAGATTTTTACACATTCTGGAGTATGCAGATAAGCCTGTTTGCCACAGACTTAATAATACAATATTTTACCAATTTTTTTTCTTTTCCCACTATTGCTGAAGAATAGGCCAGAAGACTAAGGAGGAAAAAATCTTGAACCAAAAAACCTGAAGGCTGTTACTTGGTTCTTTTATATGATCATCTACTAAAAATAAAAGAAGACGGGGACCTAATTCATTTCCTTCTTTCAAAGAAAAGAGAGATTGGATAAGAGAAGGAAAACACTGGTGTTCTTTCCCTTTGAATAGAGATCATTATTCCTCCTTTATTTTTTTAACAGAGCTCCTGATAGGATCTTCATCTCACAATGCCTTGGCACAATCTGGATTTTATCTGGGAATTATTATCTGTCCTTTTGGAATATCACTACATATTTTATTTCCTCTGGACTTGCTGACTTAAGAGGTAACCAGAAAAAAAATTAATCCTCTGAGAGTTTCTGAGTTTTAAAAGTTTCCCATCCTACATGTATCTTGAAAACTGAAATCTCTAACTTCCAAAAAACAATTGAGATGGCATAAATTAAAATAATTCTTATTTCATTTTTACATCAACCTGGAAATGCTTAATCATTTTAATAGTGAATTAATACAAAATTCTCAAAACATTTTTTTTTCTTTTCTTCTTTAATATTAATACTTTTTGATAGATTCTAAAATAGATTCAATTTACATTCATGCTAAGTAAAATAGGGTGATTGTTTTAACCAGATAGCATTTCTAAAACAGAGGGAATTTTTTAAAAAAATTAGGAGAAACACAAATGATCTCTTGAGCCAGCATTGTGGTGTGATGGGCCTTCTGTTGTCAGAGAAAGGTTAGAAGAATGAGGGGTGGTATGAAGACAGATAACATTTGGTTTGCTAGGTTATACTGCTCCCAAGAAACAGTACAGAGCTGTAGATGCCAAAAAAAATTTACAACTTCATGTTGTTGCGTAGCTTCAGTACATTGTTCTGAACCTCTCAAGATTTATTTTTTTCTTTTTTATTTTGCATTTCCAGCCTTTTATTTCTCTCCCTATATCTTCTTTCTTGTTCCCTTTCACTTTTGTCCTCCTCACTATTCTTGTCTTTGCTCTCAGTCTCCATTCATTCATCCATACTCCAATTTCCCATACAGTACTTTATGAATTTCATTTTTAAAAAATAGGAAAAAAAATCTCAGCATCACCCAGTGGAAAAGTTTGTGCAAATGCTACAAAAGTGGCTCAAACAAAAAAAAAAAAATCAAAGAAAAATTCCAAAAGGAGATTCATTTGAAATTTTATTTCTTGAGGGTCTTACTCATGTGTATTGAAGGCTTTGAAGTTTCAACATTATTTGTTATAATGCCATAGCTAGTGGGTGCAAGTATCCAGTTGGATCCCAAGGAGAAGAGATTAACCTTTTCAACCTGAGCCTTAAACCCACTTGTGACTTACGTTATCCTAAAACAACAACAACAACAAAAAGTGTGCAAAGTCATTGCTTTGGAAGTGTTTCCTGGTGAAGCTGGAGAAGTTTCCTGGAGCTTGAAGAAGTGGGCAGAGAGAAATTGCCTATTATTACTTGTTCTTAGACCCTAAACTCTCCCTCACCTTCTAATACTCAAAAAAGCATTCTACCTATATGCAGTTTATATATGTGTGTTTTTTTAATACATACATTAACACAGACATACTTAATCACAAACACATGCATAGAGTGTATCTTTAGGGTTACCTGTAAGTGTTTTACTATTGCTGAGATGGAAAAAATTCTTCAGCATTATAACAAAAACCCTGTTCAACACATGTATTATTAGTTAGTAGCCAGAAAGAAGTATTTAAAAAATGTGTCCTCTATTTATTAGACATAGTATAATAGATAGATTATTGATAGACATAGGCTTACTGATAGATGTAAATATCAGAGTAAAAATAAAGTGTTTTCTGTGCATCCATCCTAGTAAATTTAATGTTTTTCTGAGATTTTGGTTAGATCTTATGAGACCTTCAAGAAACAGTCAGTGTAATCTGCAGTTCTGAACATGTTTTAAGGTTTTACTGCCTGCAAGTGCCCCCCTGCTCTTGTTTCTCCTTTCCTCTTCCTCTACCCCACGTTGCTCATGTCTCAGGAAAAGTGTGCTTCAGCCTTCCCTGACCATAAACAGATAAAATAGACGTGTGGTCAACAGTATTTTAGGACCTGTATGTTATGGTGAATATTAATTTTTTCTTTTTTTTTCTTTTTTTTTTCATTTTTAGTAAATAAATTTTCATTTTTCATTTTCTTTCTGTAAAAGAGTTGTTTTCTATCTCTCCATGACCATCTTAGTATCATTCATGTAAAGCAAGAAAGACGCGAAGATCCTAACATCCAGGATTTTCATCTCTGCTTTGACAGGCAGTAATGCTGTTCACAAGTGCTGCCACTATTCACCCACAATAAAGGAATCTTTTCTGACCTGCATAACTGTCAAAAATGAACACATATGAATGAGCCCTGGATAGGCTGAGAACTGCAATATCAAAGCATCATTATTTACACACCCTACCAGAAAACACTGGACCCCTCGCCCTTGTCTCCTGCTTAGTTTAACCCCAGGCCAAACAGCATGGCTTACTAATTGTGGAATGCTGTTTTGAATACAGGGTTCAAATAGCAAATTTAAACTGCAGATTTAATCTTCCGAGAACTGTTGAGATGTATGTAATTTTCTTCCACAAAAGCTGAACAAAGAGAGGGTATAACAATATGATTGTGTAAATCTTCTTTCAACACCTCCATTGTACAAAGTGTAGACTCAGTGATTGAATAGCAACAAACAAATGTCTCTCTTCAATTAAACTCCTGTGACTCACACACAGAAGGTTTCATCTAACATATCTACTATAATTAGGTTCCTCCTTTAAGGTAAAGTGCTTTTGTTTTAAAACATGTTTGTAATAATGCCTGAAAAAACCAACATGATAAAGATCAGAGATCTGTTTTGTTGTGATTCATTCCTTTAAAGAAAAGTCAGAATTTTACACTGGATTTGTTTAAATGTAGCTATAGAATTATACAAAGAAAAAATCTAATTAAAAATAGCATGCACTTTTTTCTGGTATCACATGAATTTCCATCACAATTCAGCACCTATAATCAGTTGATATACAGTAGGTAAATGACAGTCTGCAAGTTAAAAAGTATTTCAACAGTGGTACCTAGGGGGGAAAAATCAGTATGTTTCCACTTTCAACAATTGCATACATTTAGTGGAAGCCTAAAATAACTTTCAGATGAGAAGTAGACATTTTATAGTAAGAAAATTTATAAAATATTCATTGTACAGCAACATTCAAAGGCAGTAGGACATCATTATTCATTGTAAACTATTAAATGTAATAAATATGGCCATTCTGTAACAGAAACACTAACCTATTGCATAAAAAACAGTGTGGGATGTTATCCATGAGGCCTTAATGTATCCCATTCTTTCACATATAGGCATGCAAATTTTCTTCACAGAGGCAGCACAGATATTCTTCAGTATTAAGAGCTATTCTGTTAAAATTGAGAAGATGAGCCAGATTTCCCCTCATGTGAAGAGATGAGGGGGTGAAGTAATGTGTGGTCTCCATAATACAGGAGAAATGTTTTTATACCTGTACCATATTCTGTAAATTTTTCCTTTATCCATTGCTCCAAGCAGCCCCAAGAGTGTCAGTGGAAGAGTGAGGATATGGCCCAATGGATTTGTGTAACTCTTGTGTTTTTTATGTGGCAGTGCTGCAAGATTTATACCCATGGATTGAAAAGATAGAGAACAGGCTGACCTCAAGCATACGCAAACAAAAGTTGAATTATCTGGAGTATTTTTGATATGCATATGTGATAGTGGGGAAGTTTGAGTCTATATAACAAAATGAGGCTAAAGTTAAATGGGTACTAATACTTCCCTTTATTTTATTGCCTTCTATTTATTTATTTCTTTAATTAATTAATTAATTCATGGCACTTGGGAATATGGTTTAGGGATGGTTGGGTTGATGCTAGATTGACAGTTGGACAAGAGGATCTTGCAGGTCCCTTTCCAACCTTAAAGCTGCAATGAATCTGTGGTTCAGTGTGGTTCATATTTTTAGAAGTGAAACTGGGAAGATAGTGGCTTTGTTTTCAGTTTGATGCCAGAACTTAAGGATGTAAGAGGAGTGGGGATCAGGGATCAGTTCAGATCCAACAAATGCTCACATTTTTTGAGGCAGAAGTATGAATTCTGGCCTCCATAAGAATGGTCTAGAATGCCTTTGTCTCCTAGGTGAAAAAAACAATGACTCAAAGCTCCTCCCAGCTTGCTTCTTTCCAAGAAACTGAGAGGGGACTTTCCTGTCTCCTATGCTGAAATACTAGCCTAGTATTGCAGCATATCCTAAGGCACAGTAGGGCATAGCAAGCCTCCTATTGGCATGGATGGCAAAAGATCTGAGAAGAATCAGATGGTGATCTTGTCTCATAATTGTGGGCAAGGAAAGCCCCCTTTCTGTTCTTGATTTTAGCTAGTTTTATTGAGTTGTACTTGCCAAAGTATCTTCAGGCGTCTGCAGGTGTAACTGGTATTCTTTCTCCATTGCCAGTGCCACTCAGCTCCCTTGTAGCCTTTCCAGTCATCTCTACAACCAGGTGTGGGACCCACTTGGGAAGACACACATTCATTTATCTTGTTCCTCCATCTGTGGAAAAGATTGAGCTAAGTATAACCTTTTCCATTTACAACTCAGTATTGCTATTATATATGACAATTTTCGTCCAAGAGAATAAAGTACTGTGTCTCCAAAGGTTATCTCTTTGTTCTGCATAGAAGGACTACACAATAAAAACAGTCTTCATTTCAAGGGAGACCACACGGGTGTCCCTGATTTTGGTCACATAGTCACTGTCACCATAGGTGGCACAAATGACTTCTCTTTTCCTTTACACTGGCTGCTTTTGGAATGTCTGTGAGTGTCTTCTGCAGTATTTAAATGATGCTGTCTTTCCAGAAGCTCTTTTCAAGCCCTGTTCCCCCTTCCTGATTTATAGGTCATACTCTGATGCACAGAGGTCCAAATGAAATGGAGTTCAACCAGTAGTAGATCAAGGTGTGCTACAGATAGACAATAAGTATTTTATTATTTAATGATTTATTTTGCTCTTCTTTTGTTTGTGAAAGTATATGTTAGAATAGAAGCCATGGCAATAAGTGTGCAATTATTATGTCAGTAAGATTCAGGTTAATATTTTCCTATGTCCTGAATCACTGTAAAATGTTAACTGTTCCCATTCTATTGCTGTCTGTAAAGCTTCTGGCAGCCCTAGCTATGTACTTAAAATAGAATAAAATATATATTTTTACAATTCACTTTCTTCTTTCATCTCTGAAAGGGAAAAAAAAATTAAAGACCTTTCTTATTCAAAGTCTCATTGAGATAAAATGATACCGTTTATTCCAATGAGGGAACATATTCTCTGGAAGAAAATTGAAAAGCAGTTGGTGCTATTTTATTTACAGAGTTCCAACAACATTATTCCTCTTAGTCCTTGAGGAAGTAATATACTCTCACCCTTAAAACGCTGTAAGTAGTCGATAATCCATTATTACAGTAAGCCGTACACTCTCACAGTAATTATCTAATAACCCCTTATAAAAGACCGTAGCTTCCTAATCTGTTTATAATTATCATTTCAATGATCCTGTGCATTAATGTCTGACCTTCAGCAACTCTGACCTGATCTTAATTAGCTGTAATATCAAATCATCACTATATAAGAAACTAGCCATGACCAAATGAATGAACCCCAGGTACAGCTAATTTCTGGAGCAATTATCTTTTCATGTAGGGAGATTTAAATGATTATCTGCACAATTTCACACAGTTTTATGTAATTCTGCGACATTATAAATTCTGTTTTAAATCATATTTCAAAGACATGGCTGTGCAGACTGACTTCATATAGTACACTAAGCTATCAGGATTGTATATCATACTACGAGTGTATAGGAGTAAATGATTTTTTGTGTCATTATTTTCAATTACGCAAAGTATATTTCACAAAGTGATAAATTGTAGCTGAAATATATAAATATGTACCAAGGTAGTCTAGAGGCTAGTGACATCCAGTATAAATTATATGTAATTTTAAAGTAATGTTACATTATATTAAAAAACCGTAAGTAATTGATAATACCATATGTGTTAAAGCAAGATTAGAAAATTCTAAAATGTATATTGGTAATATACATGCAGTATTTACAATGCATTTGAAGCTGAGTATCATTTATCACATTTTAAAAGCTACTGTATAAAAAATGAGAATACCACAAAAAATACTTGAAGCTGCTGTTTAACACACAATTATGCAGTACTAAGGGCATAGAACTATTTAATGTGTTATTAAAATACCCAGGCTTCTGATTTATAGTTTAATCTGACTGGAACATAACACAAACCTTCCTGCCACCCCAGCTATTTACCTCACACTTTTCTACACGTACCCAAACACACACACCAGTGGGAAAATTCATTCTTACAGATAAACCAAGTAATTTAGGACTCTGAAGACAGTTCTACAAGCAGTAGAAGGGTGTGTCACATTCGTGCATTTTTGAATAATACATCTCTGTAAAAACCCAGTATTTGTTCCAGGTTTTATGGACACATTTTTTTTCTCAGTTTGTAGAGGGTAAAAAAAAAAAAAACCAAAAACAAAACCAAAAAAAACCAAAAACAAACAAAAAAAAAAATCAAGTATAGAACAGCCTTTTTATTTCAAAAAATTGCAAGCCAATTGGATGAAGGATTTCAACAATCATATTATTTGCTGCTCTTTACTAACACAATTTATCAAGTTAACCATGGAACCTTCTTCCTCAGAGCTCTTTCAAATGCTAACATTTCCTACCTATAAGCCAAAACATTTGTCCTACAGCCATCAGATGAAGATAGCAGCCTGATGAGGGTGATTGATTTGAAAGGTAATTTGAATGGAAGATGTTGTGTACATCCTCTTAGTGATGCCACAATGACAGCTCAGACAACCTTTCTGTGATATATCACCCAGGAAAGCAGAAAAGAGTAAATTTAACAAGTGGCATTGCCTTCTTTTCACATATTTTCTTTTCTTCTAATTTAGTAATTTCATTCTATATTGTGTCTAGTTATTTATAAATATCAAAGAGAGTGAGCAAATGTCTTGTCTTACCTTTTATTTCAGTCAAACCTTCAGTAAGTGATGTATAAATCAGACAATTAATACCCACAAGCTAAAAGAACTAAGAAAGTAATTCTTAGAAATTATCAAAAAGTGAAGGCAAGGAAATTGTACCCTTCTTTCTGATCAAATGGAACCATCTGTTATCCTCTTTACAGGACCATTTATTTTCTTTTTCACTTTCTTTCCATATACACATATTTAATTCCTTCAATATACTTAAAATCAACCATGCGCTTTATAGGTCCTGGCAATTTTCTCCTTTACACTTCCAGCATAATATCTGTAGAGGAAAAAATTGTCTGTGCTCATATCAAACACTGAATAGTTTAAATCATTATATAAACTTCAGCTATTTTACAGGTTGAGGTTTTGCAAAAGTACAATGAATTATTTTCATAGAAAATTAAGTATTCACTGTAAAATTGCTGGTATATATATCTTCTTGAAATATTATCATCTTGCTCTAAAATTCTTTTCTGTTTTAGATCTTCTGTCCTGCATTTCATTTTCATATCTTACAGCTGAGATGCACACATGGACACTTCAGGAGGCTTAAAATCAAAATCAATTTCCTCTCTTCTTCAAAAGAAAATAAGTCTACATTTTAATCAAAGACATTTTAGGAGAATACAGATTTCCTTCTTTTTCACCTTCAATAATTTTAGTGTGAAATCTTGCTTTTTAGGCCCATACATTTCACTTTAAAAAGTAATTTAGTAGAAGCTTATATGAATTTTATGACATTCACTCATGGATTTTAGAAGAGAGAATGCGAGCAAGTGCACCATCTAATCGGCAAGAGCTGAAAATGTTAAATTTGTGTAGGAGAAAAAGGCATTCAGGCGTTTCTGTACGGATTACATTTACTTTGGAAGAGAAGTAGGTACCTGGAAACTCAACTTTCTTCCACAAACCCACACACACACAGACAAGGTTCATCTTCTTCTGGAGAATATCAAGCCAGAGGGAGCTGGGTTTTGGGTCTTAATTGCAATTACAATATTTCTCAAGTCTGATATATCTGACATGAAGCCCAGTGCTATGAATTATAAACTCTTCTGGCATATTAACCTAAGTATTTATTAGTCTGTTTGTCAGAAAACTAGTATGTGAGAGAAGATGATAAAGAAGTATTGTTTGAGGTTAGCAAATAAACAGAAATGAGCTAGAAAATAATGAGACAGGTGTTGTGTAAGTCCAAAAAATTTCATTGGTTCTTAGAGTTACTTATCTTGGAAGCAGTTTGAAAGAGGGATCATGCATTTTTCCATGTTTGCACAGTGCCTGGTATAACAGAAAACCAGACAACAATGACAGGTCACAAAGTCTACTGTAGAAATACGAAACATCTGATTTGCATTAAAAATGAGGGATATAATGGGTTAAAGAAACTGATCTTTGGTTTCAGCAAAATGCTAAGGACCTTGCAATGGTGATCTATAGGTATGTACAAGGCAAAATCATTTGGGACTGTCTAGAAGGTATTCATACATGAAAGGGAACTTATTTAGTTATGACAAAAATTTCTCCCACAAAATTATGTTTTTGGGAGCTGATGAAGAGTAGGTCCATAGGCAATATTTGCCATAGCTCATACTTAACAATGGCAAGTCTGCATCAATTAATGTAAGTGTGTCCTAGAATACTGAATAAATGGTCTGTACACCAGACACACGCCTGGCACTAGACTGAGTGAGGGGCTGGCTAATAAAAGTTTAGGTCTAGTACCAGTCAAGCATGTGTTTTAAAGTAACCCCAGCAGTGAGGATGTCTGTGATTTCAGGGTACAATGACTGTGTTCATTTCATTACTTGGAGTTCTTTGTCTAGAGGCAGAGGAGGAAATCTAACTTCGTGGAAGAACTTTTCCAAGAGTGCAGAAAATATGGAAAAGATTTTCATAGCAGCTTCAGGCAGTACCTTGAAACCAGTGAGGTTTACTCCCTACTAGAACTTTTTTTTTTTTTTTTTGAGTGAAACAATGCTGAAGGTACATATTTGCTTTTAGACACAGAAAGGAAACAGACATCTGAGAGTTTTACTGAGTTTGTATTGCTACTTTTGCTTTTGTTTTTTAAATTACTTAACAAGGTCTGCCATACCATGGAAATTTAAACTCAGGTGAGCTTGTTTCAAAACTGTGGAAAACAGTTTTTGAAACATCTTAACATTGTTTTTAGGTATTTCCCCAAAGGCTTCAGCCTTCCTTTTGAATTGAGGTTTTACTGAGATGAAAAGAAATTCTTTCTCATTGATCCCCATAGGAAAGGTATTTGTCTTTGAACTCTATTTTTAGAGATGTTTTAACACATACTTACACTTGGGGGGATATGGATAAATGTAGTTTTGTTTAAAATTAACATGGTTTTGTTTACTTTATAGGCAGGTAGAGTTCAGATTTTGTACACAAACTCAGCTAAGATATACACCTCCTGAGAGCCAATGTTTCCTTTGAAGAATTTCTTTCTTACCTGCATGCTCCACCCTGCTGGGCTAAGTGTGGCAGATAGGGAAGAAAGTTTTCCTTGTGTTATTACACCTCAGAAGTATCACTCAAAATAAGGCTCCTGAAATTGCTAAGATCTGTGCTAAACTCAATTTTTCATTCATTTTACATCTGTCAACCACTAACTTTGTAGAATGACCCTTTGACTTTTACAGTGGGACAATGTAAAAGGTTTTGACCAACTTCTATGAATCATCTTCATAGTTTTAAGATTCAGTGTAAATTTTTATGCAATTCTTCTGAAAGCTCATTAGCTGCATACCATATCTGTTTGAATTAAAAGCTATACCATGGTGTGACCCCTGTTTCATACTGCTCTGATAGAAAAGTGAACCAGGCTATAAATTTTTAAGCTTTACTTGTTGAACAGTAAGACTGAACTTTCATACCTAAGACTTATCTGCAAAGGAAAGGCAAAGTTTATCATGTAGAATCTTAACATGCCAAGTATGCCAGCACAATTTCCTCAGTGGAATCCTTTTGCTTGAGATAGGAGGTCTTCCCTGGGAGGTAGTTCCCTTCACATGCACAGCCTACAGTTAGAGTCCTCATAACTTCAGGGTACATTTACATGGAAAACTTCTTCTGTAATATGCTACAGGTGTGAGTTTAATGCATCCTTTCTAGTCAAGAGTAGTTTGCCATGTCAGCAATATTAACACACTGCGAGATAAAAGTAGACAAAGAAAACCTTGCAGACTAAGATCCACATGGCAATCATCTACTGTGTGATTCAGAAGCCTTTTACTGTGTAAAATTGAGCGTTCATAGTACACAGGTTTTGTAAGCTGACAGCAAGTACTTGTGGCCTCTGCCATTAAGTTTGTTTACATAAACACACAGAATTCCACTGTTGTGTGATAAAGGCCAGAATGTCATAAATGAATTAATAAACTATGTGTAAATTAATCTAGGACAGTAGTATTAAGTCTTGCTTTTCACTGAAAAATTATTCCTCTTAGCAAAGAAATGAGGGAGGAAATGATTTTTGGAACATCAAGCTCACTTCTCCTCCACTGGTTACTCTATGGTTCATAAAATACTTCCTAATATTTCCTAATCTTGATCGTGGCCCAAAAAAAGTTTTGACCAAAACTTTATTTAGGCATATGTAATTCAGCACTCTTTGGTCTTTTTTGTAGACTATCTTCTGCTCTTCAATCCTTCTGCTGCACCTATGGATAGCAGCAGTTCATGTTATATCCTCTTATCCCTTATTTTCTCAGGGCAAGAAGCCCCATTTCTTTAACTCTTCATCAGTTGTGCTTTCCATTTTCCCTATTACTGTAGCAGTCTTCTGTATTTTATTGGTGTAATTCATCTTCAAAATGGATAATTGGTATGATATATTGTATCCAGAAATAGCTTGTCTGATATATCAAAATATTATATTTGTACAGAAAAGAAAATCAATAGTTCAAATTTCAATTGCTATCCCATTTCTGCTTTGTCTCTCTCTGAGATCGTCTGATTCTTTTTAGATTATATTCTACATTGCTTTTTATTATAATTTGATTTTCTCTTTTGTGTTAAAGCATTAATGTCAGTATGAGGATATTCTGTCCCAGGCCTGATTTCTGGACACCTAGCAGCTTCTTTTCAGTTTTTAGTTCTACAAATTACTCTCTCTGCTTTCATTAAAGTATTTACTGCACATCACAATAACAAGACTCCTCTTCTGTTCAGGATTGATTAAACATGTTTTTCAAGAATGTTTGTCAATATGCAAAATTAGGAAGTTACTGACAAGACCGTTTGAAGTTCATAGAGTGATAGTATGTCACATTCTGCTAAGATTGTCGGACTGTAGTTAAATGCCAAAGATATTCAATATCAATTCTAATTTTTATACTTTGTCTTACTGCAGGAGGGAATTAATAAAAACCTGAATAATGAGACTTCCCAACTGCCAGGATGAAAAGCATAAAGGAAAAGTTCTGTAGATGTGCAATAGAAACTGATGACGTCAGTAGAGAAGCATCAGAAAGAGCAATAAGGAGCAATCCAGCCTTTGGGCTTCCATCAGAAAGAGACACCTGGTAAGAGAGAAGTGGATCATGCTTGGTTACTGCAAACCATGAACCTAGTGGCTTCTTCAAAGATTTGTGTGGTCACCTGTTCTTTCAGGCTTGCCAAGTGCACAGTCTTCACTGCTTGTCACGGTGTGTGCCTTTGATGTGTCCCAGGGCACACGGCAGCAAGGGGTGCGACACCTTCCTCCCGGGGAGCTCTCATCTCCCCACAGGGACTCCGATGCTCTCAGCAAAGTCTGTCTGGGGCAGAGGTGAAGCAGAGGTGAGACGGGTCTTGGGGTGAACTGAGGAGATTTATTAATGGTACAACTGAAGCACGACAACTAAAGCTGGACCCCAAAGACGGGGAGCACATTTCCTGCCGTGGGTTTTATGCACAGGCAATTCAAAGCAAGGAACCAATGAGGGTGCACTTAGGGAGGGGTCTAAGGCGGGGAATACAGAACACAATCCAATGGGAATAACAAAATCAGTGTAATGATACAAAACAGCAAATTATATATCGAGCGAGGGAAGATTGGCAAGGAATGTTCTAGAAATAGAGGCAGGGTACAGAGAATTGACACTTAACGGCATGTTTAATTTAAATCATAACACACAAATGAAATAGAAAGCTAGCCTGAAAACTCAAAGCAAAAACCCACACCACAACAACTGCTGGCATTTTTTGCCCCCTAACTATTTTGATTTATCGTATCTTCCATTATTTCAAGTTATGTTTTTGAGAAGCTATTTATAGTTTTTTTTCACCTAATTTCTTCTACTGTTGAATATGCTGGGCCTCCAAGATTTTTTTCCTCTCCTTTCCACTTTCTTCTGCTGTTATTTTGTTTACCTTGCAGGCAGCACATCTCCCATTCTGCTGCAGAGTATCAGCTGACAGCGGGTGGGTTGTAGCTGCAATCCCAAGCTGTGCACACAGGGGTACCAAAGGACACAAAAGTTGCCAGATCACTGAATCAATGAAATAATTAGGTTTGGAAAGACTCTGAGATCATCGAGGCTAACCAATGACTGGAGATCACTATATCAACCAAACCATGGCAATAAGTGTCATGTCCAGCCTTTCCTCAAACACCAGACATGGTGACCCCACCACCTCCCTAGGTAGTCCACTCCATGTCTAATCACTCATCCTTTGAAGAAATTCTTTCTGGTGTCCAACCTAAACCTCCCCTAGCACAGCCTAAGACTTTGTCCTTTCGTCCAGTCTCGTTACCTGGGAGAAGAGACCGACCCTCACCTGGCCACACTCTCCTTTCAGGTGCTTGTAGAGAGTGATAAGGTGCCCCCCTTGAACCTCCTCCACACAGCCCCAGCTCCTTCAGCTCCTTCTCATTACCATTCACCAGCTTCATTGCCCTCCTCTAGACTCACTCCAGCACCCCAATATCCTTCCCAAATTGAGAGAACTGGATACAGGATTAGAGGTCTGGCCTCACCAGCAGCCACAGTGCTGAGGAATGTAGTGCAGTGTTGTATAGTATGGTACTCGTGTCTCTATATAAAGGATATGTATCCTCTATATTCTCACAATTCATTCCAATCTGTGGAACTAAAGCTGCTGCAGGTACTGGAAATTTTACTGAAACAAGGGTCCCTGTCTCTGATTGCAGGATATTCCGGACTCTGCAGCCTTCAAACACTGTCAATGTGCGTTAATAAACTAATCAACTTACCATGCCTTTGTGATGCTATAGCAAGAATAAATAATGAACTAATCCTGCTTGAAATTCGTTCAACAAAAATGGAAAACTGAAATTATCCATTTACATCAAGAATATTTTAAAATATGTATATATTTGGGGAAGTACTTCCTCTTGTATTTTGTAATTATTGAACTAAGGAATGAATATATCTCCTTTACTGTTTACTAATTAATAAATTATCATCTGTTTGGCCTTATGGCAGAGTTACTTCTAGTATGAAACTATCCATTCCACACACCAACATCCACACTACCAGAACTTCTGCTGTAGATGGTGTCTAGAAATCATGGCTGTAAATGCCATTGGAAAGGGCTGATGGGAGGGGTGAGAAGGGGGACTCTTAGTGAAATTACCTTTTTTGTATTTGTACCAAATACACCTGGATATCAAGTAAACTAGGAAAAGATATCCATATTGACTAGTGAATAATCATGCTAAGTTAAAATAGGACTTTAAAATACAAATTTTTGTGCATTTTGATTGAAGCTCATAACTTCTGTAGAGTTTTTTATTTGAGTAAATGGAGGACTAGGGAATCAAGATAGAAAGAATTCTGTGGTTCATTTTAGCATTGAGGGGTTGTACACTACATTAAATATTCCTTTTTATTTTTGTTTTTTTAGACCACTAAAAAAAGTAGATCAGTAGGGAGGGAAATGCCTTTTACAGGTGATGTGTACTGCACATACAGCTGTGCAATATTTATGTGCCCACTATTTGCTTATTCCGTGTAATGAAAACCTGCTAAAATCTCATATTATCAAAATAGGAAGAAACTTTTGTATAATATGAAAAGTGGATTTCAATCCACGTTGTTCCCTGTGCATTTCTCGTAAAGATTTCTAGTGGGGAATAAAAGAGGCATGCAGGATCCTGTCAACACTGAGTGTTAACAATGACTCAGGAACTCAGTCTAACATTAATTAAAAACAAAACAAGACAAAACAAACTAGCTTGATGAGATACTGAAGACATTGACAGCTATGGAAGTGTCTCCTGTGATCTTGGGTAACTGAACAATACCAAAGTTAGAGGCATTTCCTTTGACTCCCTAGAGGATTAAGCATGTTCTTCTAAAGGTTTGCTTAAGATGTATTTAATAGGTTACATTTGATTTTTTAAGGTGTAGAAAATCAAATATGGGTTTAAAGAAATCCATATTCATACAGATGCCAATCAGTTAACTTCTGTCTCCATGAAACTGCATGGAAGATTTAAAATTATTCTCCAGGGAACTCCTTTTAAGTTAAATTCCATAGTCTCATATATGTGTTTTATGACAGCTTCACATAGGCCCAGTCACTTGGTCTTTACACAAAAATGAATACAATCTCTACTTTGTGCACATTCTTTACTGTTTATTTTTATTTTTAAGTCAGATTGAATGTAATATATTAAAAACATTTTAATCATTTAGTTATAAGAATTCACTCAATAGATTTTTTCCCTCTCTTTTTAATAGGACTTTCTGAACAGAGTTCTTTTGATCTCCTTGACTGCTTTCTATATTGTAAGTCTAATCCTATATTTAAACATTTTCCTACATTTCATCAAACACTCTGATTTAAATTTTCCTTAATCTAGCTAGTCATATTAATCTACTCCTTCACTCCATATTGTAGAGTATGTAATTTCCTTTTAAAAATAAATAAAAATAAAAGTGGCTAATGAAAATGACTACTACAAGATATTTGAAAATACTCCACAATTTAGCATCACAAAAAGTGAACATTTAAGAATTCTAAATGCCATCCTAATTAAAGGAACCTTCCTTTTAAATGTGCTTTTTTTCACATGCATAAGAGGCCTTATTCAAATGAAGGGGAAGACCTTTCACATACATGAGGCTATAATAGAGAGCTTAGCATAACTTCTACCTGATTTTCAATGCAAATGGCAGAGGAGAAGTTAGTGTGTTGATGCAGATTATGGTTTATCCTTCTCACACACCACAGAATTCTTCACGCTCTGGAAATATTTTGCTTATCAGTGAGAAGCAATGATCAACACCTCGCACCCCCAGTCCCAGAGAGACTCAGAAAGTGAGATCATCAATATTCAGATACAGTCAGATTCTCACGGTTCCAGACTATTAATTTGCTCCTAAACTGAAGGTTTACTGTACAATTCGCAGGATAAACATTTTACTGCTACATATCAAATATCAAACAGAGTGATTAAAGGGCAATTTAACAATGTTAGATTGCTGGAAAGTGGCAGACAATTTGTATTTAAATGCATTGTATGCAGGGATACTGTTCCTTTTTAGTCTTCATTGAAAAAATTCAGTATTGTAATTTTCATTTGTTCAAAAAGCAGAGTGTAGGAAGAGATTTCTGTGCCTGATATGGCAACTATTCTCAAATTGAACTTAATAAGTGCATATATTTTTCACAATCCTTTAGTCAGTTCCTGTATTTACTTTCTACAAAAGCTTGAAGTCACTGCTCACATCCCACACAGGTTCTCCTTCCTGAGAGAACAGGCACTATTTATGGCATGACAGAGGAAAGAAAGGAGCCAAAGACCACAGCCCAGAACCCAACTAATTGGAGCTCACACTAACTTGGATTAGCATCTCTGACAGCACAAGAGCAGTGCTGTAGCTGAAGAGGGGAACTATATGCTTGGTGTGCTGTTTTCAGGAGGCTTTCTGATCATCTTCCTGGACTCATGTAGCTCTAGTCTGTCTTTTAAAAAAGTGAAAAAGAAATCAAACAAACAAAACAAAATTATTCTTCACTCTTCAGGACAAAAAAATTTCCCCATTCTGTTGATGTCAATCTTCTCTAGAAAAGCATGGTGGGTTTTGACGTGGGCATTTGCTTAGGATATCACAGTGACGGCTATTTTTAGCATTCATTCATGTATTTCTTCCCTTGAGATTAAGGTCTTTTATTAAGAAATTAATAATGGAAATAATTCTGCAATAGGTTTCTAACACGTTTCTGTTGTAGCTTTGTATGTAATGGTGGGCTGACATAAGGGATAATTATGAAACCTGTTGTTAAAAGTAGGCATCTTCTACAACTAGCCTGCTATCAGGATCTTCCAGCTGGATAGCAAATCCTCTTTCAAGCTGTCCCAAAAGACAAAGCTAGAAAATAGCTAGAGATGAGAAGGTCATCATTTTTCTAGCTCCTCCAGAATGCAAAAGCAGATTTTTGGTTTTTCAAAAGTTTTAAATAAAATATTCCAAGTGCTTCAGCACTTTTATCAAAACATGGAATTTGAAATTATTCAAAGGAGAACTCTATGCATTCTGTTTGAAAAGCAGAGATTTTGTTTAGTCAGTAATTTACATGAGGAGAAAGCTGTTTAGTCAACAGTTTGGTGGCTATATTTCTGACATTCCAAAGGCTGGCTGAGAAGGTGTCCAGAAGAGCTCTAACTTACAATTTGGTATATTCAGTAAAGGTCATGGAGACTGTGTTTTGTGTAACAGAGGTGTGAAAAAGTCAATTAATATATTTTTGCATCTCAGGTGCATCAGACACATGGTCCAGAAATGGAGTCCAGGAAAATATGGATGGGATGTGTTGAATTTCCCCCTCCATATGCCTAAGCCTAGCACTGTGATGGTTTCTTCTAAACAGAGACCTTGCTGCTGTGCTTTCTGTCTGTGATATTGCAGTGATACTGGATTGCTGGCCTCCCATGCCAATTTATGCCCTAGCACCTTTTGGAAGTTAGAGGTGGCTTCAGCTCACCCTAATCTCCTTGATGAAAAATTTTGTTTTCCTGTAATCCAAGTGCCTCGATGCCTCTGGATTTCCAGACATCATTGAAATACTGATTTTTTTTTTCCTATTTGTCCTGCTGCTCCTAAGTCACTGAGAGGAAAACTGTGCCAGTGATGAGCTCTTCTGACAATCCTGCTCTAGGTGACCTGTGTTATCTACAAGGTGTTTATAGTATGTCCTCACATAGTTTTCATATGATTCTGGAAGAAAAGTATTCTTAAGGACTAAAGCTTCTTCCAAAAAAACTGAAGATAATTTGCCCACACAGCGGAATAATGCAATTTTTCTGGGAAATGTAGAAATACAACATACCTATAAAGTGTTCACTGGTTTTTCATGGTGGATATTTTATTTGCACTGCCATCTTCAACAATGTAAAAACACATCTGAAGTAGCAGATCCATCTTCTATTTTACATCTTACCATTGATAACTGTAATACAACTTCACAAATTTGCTGAATGCTAGATGAGATTAGGATAGGATGAAAATAAACTAACTGAAAGACAGCACTGAGAATGCTTTGTGATTGATTTTAATATCCAGAGAAACAGTTCTGGATATCAGAGAAGCAATCTCTGGATCAACTAATTGGACTAGATTTTTAAGTGGTTCTATGTACATTAAAACTGACAAAAACTCTTAAAAAATCATTATTTATGCCCTTCTATAAATTCTTAGAAATGTATTGCAAAATACTCATGTCAAGTAATAGGGCAACATGGCTAAGATCAAGGTCTCTGCATATTTCTCCCAAGATAAGGAGGAGCAGAACATGTCCTTTTAATTTTGCAACTTTCTTTATATGCAGTGGGTTTGTTTCTCAAAGAAGTGCTATCACTGCTTCATGTATGACCAAGCAAGCACTTAAGTGTTAAAATATTTCTATCCCAAATCATTAAGGCAAGGTGCAAAAACTCTTAAAAATGCACCATTTCAGAAAGAGAGCTAAGAGGATTTTCAGTGAGTATTAAAAAAGTTGCACAAACCCAAGACTCAAACAATCATCTGAATTCTTTGCCCCACTTGCAAATGTAATTGATTCTTTTTAGGAGACCTGTGAACTCTTCAGCTGGTGTCCTGGCCCACTAGTTATAATGGAAATTATTTTCCAATATTCTCTTTCAAAACAAAAGAAAATATAAAAGAAAAAGAAAAGATAAATAAGAAATTTAAAATTTCATTAGTTTTCACATGATGAAAGGAAAGATTAGAGCTATGAACAACACAGGGAAATAGAGCATAAAAGACCAGAGGATTTACAAATGAGTTTCTGAGATAAGACTGTAAGAGTACAGTACTTAAGCTTCTCACTCAGTGGATAGAAGTTAGAAAACTGTGAAAATCAATCCTTAAAACACAGCCAAAACCAAAACAACACAGCTGACTCGTTTAACTCCCATGATTTTGCAGAGATTGAGCAGCTGGTTGTGGGTTTCAAGCTTGTTTCTTAATTTATGACCAAAGGCCCAAGTCCTGCCCTCAGGTCCTATATACAATGACCATCTATTAAAACGTGCAAGGATAACCCTAGGCACCAGGCCACAAGACCATTTTTATAGACAAAACACTAGAGATCCTATGCATGACATCTTCATTCATTCACAAGCATTCCAGGAAAATACTTTCAGTGAGGCAAGATTTAGAGTAGACAAATGCTATTTCAATCCTTACTTTCCACTTCTATGAGAAGTCATAGAATCATAGAACCACAGATTATCCTGAAGAGACCCACAAAGATCATCAAAATTCAGGTCCTGCACAAGATATCCCAAGAATCACATTATGTGTCTGACAGTATTGTCCAAACACTTCTTGAACCTTGCCAAATTTCATTTTCTGCCCCCCCTGGGGACCCCCTTCCAGTGCCCAGCCATCTACTGGATGAAGTGGGATGTGAAATATTGCTGTGTTTTATAAATGCAATATCATTCCATAACTGTCAGCCACAGTGATTACTGTACCCTACTTAAAATAAAAATACTTTCTCTAAAAAGACATATCAGTATAATGCAGCCATAGGACAGTAGAACTCATTCACTCACTCTGGGTTTAATTTTTTTTTTCAGGAACTTCCTCAAATCCACATACAGTTCTTGGTGCAGCATTCTACATTTGGATTTTCAATTTAACTGAAGGATCTATAAAAATTTGTGTTGCTCCAAAACTCCCAGTTGACCATAGAGAAAAGGCAGCCCAGGAGTATCAATTATCCTTGTCAACTGTAATTTACACTTTCTAAAAGACTTGGCAGATCTCTTCTTTCCAGATGCTGTAATAGGAATAACGTATGCAGTAAGCTGAAAAATTCATCTTAATAATATTTTTCTTCAGTACTATATTTCATTTTGATGGAATGCCAAAAAGACTTAGATGTTACACAGAAAAATCTGTTTGAATACCATTTGTAGAGCGCCTCATAGTCAAACACAGCCAAGAATAGAGAGAAATAAAAGGTGGTCAAATTGCTGGAGCTCTGAAAAACTGAAATAATTCTGACATTGCCATTGTTTTTATCATCCTGTCAACCTCTTGTATGTTGGTCTATATGAATCTCTTACTGTTCTTATTTCAGTTTGCAAGCCATTGGGGGTAAGAACAGAGGCAGCACTCTATGCTTGCCTAGCCTGATGGGAACACGCTTCTGGTGTTTCTGAAGCACATTCAGATTGAGGTTAAATAACAAAGGAGTTTAGCATGCAGCCTGGCAGGCTTACCCTCTCAAGCACTTCTACCACTCCAGCTGACATGGCTTCAGCATTGTTTCACTGAGACATGGCTTAAAGTACCCTGAATTTCTCTTGATATTTTCTTGCCCGTGTCCTGATCAGACATGTTCTGGACAAGTTTATGAGTAGTAAAGGAACTTTAACCACAGGGTATGTAGCTGGGAGCAGATTTTGCTAATGACTCTTGTAGATTTATTACTAACAAGGCAGATGTATCGGCAAGACAGTGATACCTTGGCCGCGGAATTTAACTCGTTACTAACATATTCAGGAGTGCCAACTTTTAATTTGGAAATATTATGTTCCTGCCCCCCATGATGGGATCTAGAAAACCAATTTCAAATCTGTAGTGTTTTCAATTTTGTTAAAAACAAGTATATTATTTTGTAAAATATAATAATAATAATAAAAGTAATATTTTCTGCTTACCTGACTCTCAGAGTCATCTCTCCAGGTTGCTGCTCCCTATCTCCTTTTTTCCACAAGAGGGAGTGAAATTTTATTACATAGCTGGTGTTTTCAGTACTGCTGGTCAAAGAGTAGGACAAAGGTTAGGAAGAATGCTGACAAGTGGCTATGGAGGTACTTGAGATAAATGGCATATGAAAAGACAGCTGCAGGAAAATTAAAATAAATATATTCAAAAAATTGAAGAAAATAGTGGGTGAACAGGAGGCTAGAGACAGGTTCAAAGTTGGTTTTCTTCGGCAGTATTTTAGGTCCTAAAACTTTCCTACAGTCCAAGAAATCCAAAAGAATCTCTCTTAAAAAAAAGATGTAAATAATCATGTATTTTGCATAAGTTACATATATTCAAGTTCAAGCCATCACTTTGTACATACTTAAAATGGGGATGAAGAATGGAATTGTAAGCTGATTAGGTGATGGATTAAGTATTTCGTGATACTGAGGCACACATCATCATGTATGCAGTGTGCTGAGCATTAAAATGGTGGTCATGGGTATCATGATGCTCACATGCTGTGAAGTTTTAGATCTTCACATGACGCAAAGCAGCTCTGGATTAAAAGAATTAGAAATACCACACCTTTTCCCACTCTTAGACAACCTTAATTAATTATTGCAGCTGCAGTGTTTGGCACCAATATGTACTCGTAGACTTGGTGAAGTCAGTAAAGTTCTTCACGGCCAAAGAGTTTCTCACAACAAATCTTTTTCCAGGTCTGAGGCCTGGAATTGTTTTGAAGCACAGCAGCTGTGTGAGCATTATAATTAGAGCAGGTCCTCATTCTGCAGTCAAATTCAAACAAATATATGTCCTCTTCTTGACTGGGCCTGTTCCTACAGGTGAGTGCGCCAACTTTAAATCATTTGTCAATTAATGCAAGACGCACACTCCCAACTTTAGCTCACTTTAGACACCCCACTGAGGTTACAATTCAGATTCATGAAATGTAGAGACCTAAGCGACCTGTGGTTAATGGACAGAGGAAATTGTCTTCCAGGGGTGGCTCAAAGCAGTCACTCTGAACTTCTTAGATGCAGTGCTGTGCTCAAAACTGGTCTAATTTGGTCCACGCTGTTCAAGGCCATCTAACTTCAAACAAGACAAAGACTCAGGAAAAGAGTTTGAGAAGGTGTGCAAGGGAGGCTGCTCTCTGAGAATTATGACAATTCATGTGGAAGATTTAAAATGAAGTTACTAAGAAAAACTGGAAAATTACAGTGAAATTTGAGTTGAAAAAAAAAATTGTATTGACCACACAGAATAATAAAAATGAAAATTATAAAAAATATCAGAAAAGAAGCAACATTTAAGTTTATAACTTTGTTTTTAAAGTCTTCAGAGCAAAATAATTACACACAAGAAGGTGAAATAGAAACAGAGAATCACGAACAACAATTATGGAACTAAAGAAAGAGAAGATGTAAAACTAATTTTCAAAGAAATTTAGGGAATGATGGATGAAACTGAAAGAGTGGGCCTTCTCAACAGAGTATTGTGCAGAAAGAGAAGACCTATTGCTGAGCAGTCTTACTGAAGACATTAATGTACATCCATACTTCAAGAATGAATAAATTCAGACCAGGATATTTCATGAGCATGAAGAACTAGGAGGCTGATGAGAGATCATTAGAGTACTAAATGTCCTGATTTCTAGAGATGAATGGAGACTGTGAAGTTTGCAGAGCCTGACTGGTAGCTATGCCTCTGTTAGAGGGTAGGGCTTAGGCTCCAGTCCCTGCTTTCCTAATACAGCACACCACCAGAGACTTGTCTAGTGTACAAGAACCTCCTATCCTCTCTACTGCATCTTTATAGAGAAGGTATTATTTCAGCAGCCAAGCAGAAGGAGTGTACATTTTCTTTAGTCTCGTAGCTTTTCAGGAGGCTGGGCTTCCTTCTTCCCCAATAACTCCAGCAGAAAGAAGGTCCTGGACTGAGCTCAGCATCTTGAAGTGTCAGCACTGGATTTCTCCTAGTACTGTTTCTTTCCTTATCCCTTGCAACTAGACCAGCAGCTGGAATGCATGGAACAAATGCAGCTAAACACCTTTCTCCTGCTACTCTCTTCTGTTCCCCATAACAATGACCCATGTCAACAGGTACATAAGGGAATAAATTTCTGGCTGACAACTGATGCTGGTGGTGTGAAAGGTGAATTATTATTTCTTCAGGAGAGAATCTGTGGTGGGAATTGGGATGGGGAGGGAATGGGAGAGTGTGTTCCAGATACTGCAGCTGCTGAGGCTGGGCGATCTTAATCTAAGCAACAGTATACTAAACATAAACATTTCAAATTTCAGAGTTCCTTTTCCTAGGTGTCTTGACACCAGTTGAGAGTAGCAGCCTCTTGTTCTTTTGATACCACTTGGGAGAGGCAGTTTCTTATTCTTTCTCTGTCTCCCAATTTCCCAATACATACTATTCTATATTCTATACTAGAATAGTCTGGTAGATTATTCTACCAGAAAGTTTGTGGTATGAATTCTGTATAGGCCAGGGAAGAAACTGGAGAGAACGGTTAGCATCTTTCTTTCTAAGAGTCCATACACTGACAAACTGGAAATAACATCTGGTTCTTGCAGGACTGAATTACCTGCTCTAGAGAGGTGCAGATATTCAAAGACATCTCTGTCTTTTGCACATAAGCTCAAACCATGTCCTGTAGTCCCCAGGCCGTCCATACCATCCTTTGAAACAGCTGAAACTGTGCACTTATTGGATACAGAATGTATATATCAAAAGTAAGTGCTCTGTATCTCCTTGCCAAGAAGCCTGCAGCTGCCTACTGAGACACCTAAGCTGATGTTCCAGGCTACAGGGGATCATTCCATTCTCAACATTAATATGCCATTTTTATTTTAAGAAATTGCAGCAGTGGGTTGTACTACAATCCATTAAAATTATGAAAGGAAAGGAAAGCAAAAGAGTTTTTTGTCATAAAATAGCTTAATCTCATGATACAAATGTGATAGGAAAACAACAGCTTCAAGTTTTGTTCTCGCTGCTTTGGAATATAAACTCCTGCATCTTCCCTCTTCCACATCATGGGCAAGTATAATAACCACTGCTCTATAAAGTCAGGTTGGTTCTTTTTTTCTTTCCCAGCCTCTCTTGTTGATGCTATTCCACTTCACATAAATAATTAAATATTCCTGTTAAATAATAAATATTAAATAAATGGGCCAGAGAGAGAGCAGCAGAAATCCTGGCACTAAGATCTTTCTCATAACATTTTCACATATTTTGTTGGGATTTTTTGGGGGGAATACTTCAAATTTTTTTGTCTACATTTACAAGAAAATAGAATTTTGAAAAAATTTGATTTAATTCTTTTTTCCTACCATTTGTATCATAAATTGATGAAACTCAACATGAGTGCATATAGGTGTAAATATTGTTTATGTTTCAAATCTCAGGCAGCAAATGCCAGAAAGTGTCCAAATTAATTCCAGTAGAGAGAATTGCAGAGGTAGGTCTATTCCAATTTATGGTCTGCTTTTTTAACTAGTTCCACATTTTATTGGGAGGGTTTTCTCTTCTGTGTTCTTTAAACATGTATTCAGACAGCTGTCTAAACAGAAGGTGTACTGAAAAAAAAAACCAAAAACACAAAGTGATGTTAAACTCCTGGAGCAGCCGTTGAAGTGGAAAATGTTTGCAAGCCATTGCTCACCTTCCAACCCCAAGCATTCTTCTGCTTTGAGATTTTTTTCTCTCTCTCTCCTTAAAAACCCCAGCAAACTAATAAATAATATGTTCACCAACGCCGTCTGAGGGGGGAAATAGCAAGCATGAGACTAGATTTTTAGCAGCTTGTAGAAGGACTTGAAAACTACAAAAATTGAGCACCAGATAGTAAGTGCTTGATGATGAGAAAAAAAACCCAAACCAAAACAAAACAGATGTAACTTTATTTTCAGAGATTCATTTCTTCCAGAAGTGTAAGCCACATACTTGCATATGGGTTTTCTGCACTTATTATAATGAACCATTTTTTCTCATGCAAATTTCAGGACACTTGGAAGAGAAAAATTGAACTGGTGATTTCAAAATAAGTTATTAGATATACATTTAACTATATAAAAACCTAACTACTCCATGAAAATTTGTGTTCATTTTGCTCAAAATGCATTTCATTATTTTAACTGATTTCACTACTCTAGCTTGGTTTTAGTCTTTGGACATCTTTAGTGTGACTTAAATTTGCCACATGTGCTGTTCATTTTAAACTGAAAAATGTGGTTTTCGCATTTCTTCAGCCTTCAGACCCTTTGTCTATAGAATCTGAAAGCAAAAATTCACTTAGGGATAGGCTGATGTGGTGGCTGATTTGGTTGCATAAGACAGGGGTGCTGTGGAACAATGTTTGAAGTTATTCAAGCTCACATTAGGTCGTACTAAAATGCCATGAGCTGTTCTGATGTTCTTGCCATTTTGGGCTGATGACTTGCAGAGGCTGGTTTTGAACCAGAGTGGGCTGTGTCTGCCCTGTAACCAGGAAATGAGGCTATTCTAGTTTTGCTTCAATCCATTACCAAAGCTTATATGGTAGGTTTGGATTCAAATCTTTCTTCTTCAGAATAAAAGGCTTTAAGATAGGAAGTTTTGTTTTTTGTATATCCCTCTGTAAAAATATCGATCAGAATTAAAACAACAAACTTGCTCCTCAACACAAAGGTTATCACAGCATGTATTAATGGCTAAAATAAATACATTTTCACAACAAGACGAATTATGCAGCAATATTCAGTATACCTGGAAAGGTCAGCACAGAACTCGTCTGGGAGCAGAACCAATAAATTATTTGTGTGATAAAAGCAATGTGTTGCCTAGAACAAAATGCACTGTGTTTTTTAACTCTGACAATTTATTTTCCTTATAAATAAAATATTATCCATGGTAAAACAATGTAGTGTTCAGTGAACAGAAATAATCTACAATTTTTAGCATGCACTTTAACAATGGTGTGAGTAACAGTGAAACAAGTTCAGCAGTAGATGGAGACTAAGAGCTGGCTCTACAGGTAGGGAGGAAGAACTGTGGTTTTAATGTTTCTAAAAATACTATGATACAATCAGCTCTTGTTGCAAGATGTGCAGCCAGCTGGAGTGAAAATTCATAATGACAAGTAGATTTGTATATTCTTTCTGTCCAAAGTATCCATTTGCTTCATTTTTTTTTCTCTCAGTGGCATACAGCACCCTGCATGTGCACTGAACATTCTGCCAAATCTATCTTCAAAATCCTTTAGCAAATTTTGGGAAAATGCTTCTAATTTATGTTGCATAATGATTTTATCATACATTTAGTCAGGAAAAGGTGTTTTAAAAGATATGTTTTAATTTTTTTCTCATTGAAAATCTTTGTGTTTCTAGTCAACCTGAAAGAAACGTTTAGGTCATAATATGCAAGTCTTAGAACATCTTTCTCTCTTCCCCCTAGCAAAGCCAATGTAGGGCCTTTCTTGGCTGAAAACTGGTGGAATCTCCTTTAAGTATTGAGATGGAATTAGGGCAATAGCATCTGTAACTGCTGTTATATTCAAACTCTATTCTGTGGTGTTCCAGCTCAGGCACTTCAACACTTAGATGTGACAGAATAGAATCAAAGAGACTTTCCTGAAACACTTAGTTATGAGTATTTTGGGTTTATCAGATGACCCTGAAACTCAAGGATGTGCTACTACCTTTCTGGCAATATGTGAATTACCTCAGCAGATCCAGGATGCTTATGAAACACTGGCAAGAGAAAGTGTGATAAGTCAGCTGACTTTCGCTCAGCTAAGTGACAATTTTCTTCTCTTATCTTAATGTTTATTTGTATCTAAATTTAGAAATTCAGTTCTATCCTCCCTCTCTTTGTTTTTTTATCTTTTTTTTTCAAAATAGAGTGCAAACTTTGGGAGGACGAATATCGCTAGAGATAAATACCATATCTGCTTTTTGTCCAATATTATAACATATGTAATACTGATGCACTTTTAGTATTTTTTCTTCTCTTTTTGTTATGAACTATTTCATGATTTAATTGCATTTTTCCTTTTTTTTGTAATACATCTGTAAATGTATTTGTGACTTACACATCAGCCAGAGATGACCACTTTAATGGTTTTAACTCTTCATACTTCCCCAGCTGTGGCAGGAAATGAAATGAGATTTGCTAAGCTATAAGTCATGTTTTTTATTCTGTCCTGGAACTTGTGTCACCATGAGAGTTTATTTATTTGTTTTTAGCAAAACCTAGAACTCTCCTAAACTTCTACCACCTTTTGAAACCAAAAATTTAAAGAAACAAAACAAACAAAACAAAACAAAACAAAATAGTAATGACATTGGTGCACAATTTGCTCATACCAAGCATTCACCTGAACTCCCCTTAGAGTTCTGCATAACTCCTCATCATTAATCATTAGACTGCAGTTACATTCACTAGAGAGGTCTAACCACCTTGAATGTTGCCTCTTATAAGAAAAGCCTAGAAAACTAGCCAGATACCTATAATGTATGTGTTGACATGCAGATGAGGTGAATCCCATAGCTGTGATCCATAGAACTGGAAACAGACGGAAAGCTGAAGTCTGATTAGCTGACTGGTACCACAGCTCCTCTGATGCAAACACACTTTTCCATTCTATCCTCAATTTAAAATGGTTATTATCAGCAAAGAAATTGTAAACTCAGTCCAAACAATCCCAGCGTACTGTCTTTAATACAAAAAAAGATTATTTACAATCTGTCAATTTTATTTGAAAGGTAACAACTATATTTTCAGCAAAAAGAAAAACCAAAATACCTTTACAACAATGTTTTCATTCACTTGATGTTAATAGCTTGGTATGAACTGCAATATGATGATCTACAATATGTAATTGTACATATCAAAGCTCTAAGTCTAAACAAAACAAGAAGATATGAAGATATGAAATTTTTGTCTTGAACCACTTTAATTTGCATTTTCATTTTATGAAATTTCTAAGTTTCAGCTTTTCATTCTGAGCTAAGTGGGTTTTTGATTTCTCTAGGCATCTCTAAATTCACTATTTGTCTCTCAACTAGGTCAAATTTGCCTTTCAACTTAAACATATTTTCATATTTGCCAAAATTAGTGTCAAGGGGGATTTTTTTTTTTTTTTGGATGGAGGTTACAGAGTATTGCTCCCTTTTCCTCTCCCAGGGTTTCCCAATGTGTCAACAGATGATGAGAATATGTCTTTTCAGATATCTGAGATTACACTGGTCACTGTATTACAGCACCCCTTTTGGGTGCTGTAATCTCATCTCCCAATAACTTCAGCATGATGATAAGCAAGATGAAGCTAGAGTCCTGTGGCTGTTCAGATAGGACACGAGGAGCTCGATCTTTGGTGTGATCGGCAAAGGGCAACTCTTTTCAGCACCAGAACTCTTAAGTTAGTTCCTGCCCAAAAAAGCAATTTTCACAGACTTGTCCCGAACAAATATAAAAAAGGTACTGCTGTATTTCTCAGAAGTAGAAAAAGGGTATCACACTAAGTGAGATGCAAATTATAGGAATTCATACAGGAATTCTGCATTTGTAGCTGGGCAGGAGACACACCTGGTACATCAGCCACAGGACAGACAATGTGCACACTCAGCTTCTCTGTCCTGGCCGGCTTTCCTGTCTCACCTCCATGGTTTGGAAGAGGAACCATGAGGAAGCACGAAATTATTGATGGATCTTGCTGAAAGCACTTGAAGATAATGTGCCAGTTATCTGTGCAACTGGGCTCAGTTACAAAGTTATAAATATTTTTACACAAAACCTAGTTTCCAGTAATTTAAAAAAATAAATAGAAAAATTGAAATCACATGACCATTTATTTCTTCTTTACTCTTTTTCCCCTCCTTCTATGGAAGGAAAGAGTATTGAAATTTCCAGGACATTAGTGAAATTTCACACACACACACACACACACATATATATAAAAGAGCTAAGGTTCTGAAAAAATCAGCTGCAATGCAGAATGTCAGAGCACAAAAACTTTTTCACTTTATATTTTACACTAAATCTGACTAAAGAACCTATCAAGAGACTTAGCAAATCATCACGTCTTACTGTAAAGTAATTTACAGTTGCATTTGCAGGCAGGCATCAGCAGGCTCAAAACTCATTACAGCCAAAGATAACAACATTAACTTAATCCTGACAGGCAAAATACTCTAGTCAATACAATTGCAGGTGTGGTGTGTTGAAATATCCAGCTGCAAACAATCCTGAGAAAGGTCAATGCAGCACAAGTGTTTAACAATACAAGTGTTCCAGCCTAGTGTTTTAGTCAAAGGTTATCACTGATGCACAAATCAGAGAAATTCACACTGAATCATTGCCTTTGAAGTTTTAGTAACACTAAGCTTTCATCATAACCACAAGCAGTAGTATTCATGTGTCACAAAGCCTTTATTTATAAACCCCATTAGAAAATGTATCCAAGTCAAAAAAGTGGGTAAAGAAGTAGTCAACCATTTATTTGCATTTTTACAATTTGTAATCTTTCTGTTCATGATATCTTGTTTACAAAGAAAGGTAGGTAAATAGGTGAACATTTGCATTGCTCCCAAGCTCACATTCTCTATAGCACTACCAATTCCTGGATAGTCTGTTGTTTTCACAAGATTTTTTGATTTATGTTAATAGTCAAGCGAGGAGATATGTGACTTACCAGAGTATGCAACCAAATCATTACATAAAGTTTAGCAGAATTCCTCTTTTAGGAGCACGAGCACCTGTTTTGGAATCAAGCACTAAGAATAAAATTTAGCTGTAAGAGTAGTAGTCACTTTCTAATTAGCAAAATTTCAAGAAAAAATAGGAAAAGAATTCCTGAACTACGGAAATAATTTGCCTTAAACACATCTTTTTTTCATTTGAATAGAATCTCTTATTGATTTTGATGTCAGAAATAAGTCTCTGATGTTAACATATAAATAAAACATTTATAATATCTATTAACCATCTAGCGCTGTTTCTCTGTACTTAATGACAAGTGACTGAGATCACAACTTCTAGTTATATATGTGATTTTTCAGGCTGGCTAATGGAAATCACATCTTTTTCAAGGCTAGTATTTTCAAGTTAATAATAAGACAGAAAGCTTGTTTCTATTAATATTGTAGGTTTAAAAGAAAATGACTACTATAATTATTAGGCGTTGATGCCTCATTTCTGTATTAAATCAAGTCATGTAAGGGATAAATGCAGGAAAAATTCAGAAGTTCAAGACTGGATTTTTTTCAGCATTTTCCAATAGAACAATGTTTAGTATATTCTAGTAATGGGTTAACTCTTCATGTGAAGAGTAGCATGTACAGATAGCTGTAGAAGATTATCAAATTACTCTTGGCTGTTGTCTTTTCTGTGGGGGGACAGGTTTTATTACAATAATAACTGGCACGTTACTGAGTCATGACTCAATTTCTAGGAGAGAGCTGACGCTTCTCAGAGAGGGACAGTCTCGAAGGTTAAAGCAACCATGCTTCATTAAACAAATGTGTGCCACTAGATCAAGTACCAATAATGACATAACTGACACAGAGCAGAAGAGGTCTGCACCAGTGTTCTCACCTTGTTTCCACCAGCGTGTGTCATTGTGGATGTCTGTATGAGACCCAGCACCAGCAAGGGAAAGAAAACAAATGATGTCTTCATGGCGAGAGATGGGCACCATATAGAAATGTAATTTATCAAAACAAAGGAGAGACTGGAGCTGAAAATCCCCATACATGTGTAGATAGACCTTCATTTCCAAGGTGTTGCAAAGTATACTTTGGGGAAAATAATGTTTTTCAGAAGATTTGAATTGTGGCCTCTTTGTCGAACTGCAGATGGGAATATGAAATATCAAGACATATGTGATTAATCCACAATTTGTGTAAAACATCTGACTGCCTTCATTTGAATTTTGATATATCTCTGAGTAGGTTTGTAAGAGCTAACGTGAAAGAATTAGTGATTATTAATATAAACTGAAATAGTCAGCTGTTAGCATGAACACTCTGCTCCTTATAAAACTTAATACAGCTCAACAGTTTATACTGTTAATTCTTTCTTTCTCCAGTGGTGATCTTAGCAGAGTGACAAAATGAACAGTTAACTGAAAATAATTTTTTAGTTATTGCAGCTCTGTATATTGCCAAGTATACTTCTATACCAGACACAGTTAAGATCAAGCAAACAATATCTTTCTCCCTCAAGTCTCAGTAATTATTCTGCTTCAAAGACTCTGAAACAAGAAGTTTATTTTTTATTTAAGTGCTCTTACAGGGCTCCTTCCCTCATCATGCAAAATGCTTATAATTATATAGTACCCATACACTCAACCCAAACTGACCACCTTTATTTGAAATTACTTTGGGATTTTTAGCCTTTCTATTTTGCAAGGAGCGTGCACATTCACTCAGTTGAGCACTGAGGGTCAGCAACGTTTTAGTGATAATAAACCATTATCCCTCTCCACAGGAGTCACCTGACACATAAGACTATTTTGCCTTAAAAAATAAATGTGGAAAATACCATGTGAAGGTGAAATAGTTAGATGAATATTGCCCCTTACCTCCACCCAAGGTGAAGCATCCAAGGCCCGATGCAAGGTTGAAAGTTCACACTCTAGTGAGTAAAGTCATGAGGCTGCCTGGTTCTTGACTTAACAAGAAAACTTAGGAGTTTCAACAGCTTTTCCAAGAACTTCATGTCTACTACTTCTATTCAGTTTAGATCTTATCACTTGTCTGTTCTACTTGTCTTCAGCTTATAAGGGGTTCAAGGCTCCAAAAAGTCCCTTTAAGGGATATTTTAAGTCTGGTACCATTTGCTGCCTTTAGATGTTCAGATAATCCATAATCTTCTTTCCTGGTTTTGTAATAAACAAATCATCACACCTTTAGTCTGATAATTTTCATCAAGAGCAAGAATTATTTTTAAGGAGAATGATAGTGTGGAAAAGGAAAGGAACTGTGACAGGGAGTTTGCTGCTTCTGGCTGTGCTTGCTTTAAAAGAACAGGGGAAAAAGACTACAAATCACATTTTTAATTTATATGTGGTTGTGTGTACAATACACACACAATGTGAGTGCACTTTTCTGTTCACCATGAAAAATGTTTGAAATAATTGGCTCCTCAAGCTACTTCTCCATTATAGTGACAGAGAATTGAAACACCTCAAAACTTGCTTCTCAGATATAAAACCAATAAGCAATAATTAAGGTTGAGAAGGCTTGCTGCTTTTTAACCAAGCTAAATTGACATGCACTATCCACTGTGTCAAGATATCTGGGGGCCATGAAGGTTAATCAGTAAAATTTAGCACATAGCCACCATGGCAAAGCACTTCAGCTATTTCAGAGTAGGTTTAGCTGTCTTGCCCCTACCCTAGTCACCCCTTATCTATGCACCTCTGTTGCTAAATGCCTATTAGAGAACAAATTAATAGGTCTGAGGTACTTAGGATGATCTAAAGACTTATATTGATGTAATCTGTTTAAGATGATGTAAAGGTTTAGCATAGATTATACTTATATATCTCAAAGCTTTAGTTTGGTTTATCTGCAAAAGCCCTTCCAGGGCACAGTTTGGAGGGAATAGAGGTGTAAAGGGGAAAGGGAAATGTTGGAGAACAGTGAAGCAAAGGTGCATATTTAGCTTCAAGCCATGCACTTGGAAGATTATGTAAGTACAGATCTAGGAACACATGGTTAGTCTGGAACACTAGAAAGATGCCAGTCAATCTATTCTATTAAATATCTCTCAGATGTGTTAATGGGGAAATTACTGTTAACATTATTAGGCAGGTGTCAGGTTTGTTATTTGGTAATCATTAGAGTTGTTTGACCCTTTGAAAGGTAGAAATGGAATTTCACCATCCAGATGAAATGTATATATTTATATATTTAAATAAAAACTTGTACAGAAGAGAACTTTAAGGAGAGTTAACAGCATTCATCACCTGCCAACTTTTTATCATCTCAGCTGTAGGATAGACATCATTTCCAATGCATGCTGGGAATTGCTATGGTTATCTATAATTATATTATTTATTTCTATAATTTCATATATAATATGTATTATGTATAGTTTTTATATTAAAATTATTATATCTTTAGTTACTTATAATTATAGGTTTTATTGCCACACATATGTCCAAAGGAGAGGAAACCTAATTAAGACTTTCAGTGTGAATTGTCATTCTCCCTCACCTTTGAGACCTGAACTAAAGAATCTTAAACTTGTTTTCCCTTTTTTTATCCATCTTGTCTCTCTAGAAAAAGATTGTATTTTTACTTCTGCTGATTTGTGAAGGTAAATGACAACAGCTTTTATGCTTTGCATGTAATCAAATAAGACAGCAGCTAAGGATTTAAGATTAGTTGGCATTTAAATTTCTGTCTTCTTTCCAAAGCAATGTGAACTTTCCAGCCTATGTGCTAAAGATTGAAGTTCCACAAAGATAAAAATGGACAACGTTTCTTTAGCAGACAATTTGTCACATAGCCTTTAAGTTTTACTAGCCCGGAGAGATATCCGACAACTAAATAGTGAAAGGAAAGTGAATGATTAGCTGGCAGACCTTCAGGCTACTGAAAGATAGTTTTAGTAGCCTGTCATGAAAATCTGTGGCCTCAGGCTGTGGGGCTACTTTTTATTTCCAAGCCTGTTATTGATTTTGGTATGAAGAAAATAATTTGGTGTTGTTGCTTAAGGTGTCACTGAGAAAGGAAAGAGAAAAGGGAAAAAACCCCAACCACATGTTTCATTTGCTAACAGTTTTTAGTTCAAATTTACCTTTTTATTACAACAGGGATCGAGCTGGTAGATGAAGGGCATTTACTACTTAAAGGTACTACCATCTTTATGAAACATGGCACACTAATCGAAAACACAAGTAAACTGAAAATTAAATTTAAAAGCCTATAATTTAGTATCTTCCTTGCCAGGAATGATGACTTTCATTTACGGAGGGAATCCAGAGCTGCTCAGGGTCAGTCTGATGTGTGCCATTTTCAGGCCTATCGTGGAGGCTGATGGAGTTGATTAATTTCTTGGAACTCAGCTTTGTCTTCTCCAGCTCACTGAACAACTTCATTTCAGCTGATGAGTTCAAACAGGGGTCAGAGCAATCCTCATTTCTGACAATCCCACAAAATGGGAATTAATTTTATGAGTTAGTACTATTGTGTTCAAAACTAAGCAGAAAACAGTCAGCTGACTTAATCTAAGGAGGGAAAGAAATATTCCATTTACAAAACCTACTAAGATATACTGAACTGTTTAAAAATACAGGAAAATATTTACATTAGCCAGGGAAAATGATTAAACATCCCATAGAATCTAATGCCTGAAAATCTGTTCAAGATCCATTTCAGAGCAAGTACTTAAATTGTAGCTGTTGCTCTTCATAATTATTTTAAAAAAACATTCAGGATGGATTAAAATGAGTTTGAGAAAACTGAAAGATGCATTATGATGAGAAGAGCATACCTGTTTCAGAAGTAACAAGATTAGAGGTTCTAATTTCGTTTTAGTAACTGCTGTGATATAATAGAGCAATGCTTCTCATGTAGGTTGTAATGGCATTTAATATTATGAATACTGATATTCTTTTCAGAAAGTGAGTATTTTGCAATGCAATATTTACACTCAAAGATTATTAAATACAAGTAACATTATTAAACAAACTCAATTATGAAAACTTATGTTTTCAACACTACCACTTGATCTAACTGTCGTCACATCTTTCAGATAATACTGAGAGTTATTTTAAAGATATTTTAATAATTATTATTTCCATGGAATGATCTAGAACTACTTGTATCTTACATGAGCAAAACGTACATATTAAAAGCATTTGCTAGGGATGCTAATGCCCCGGCATTTTTCTTCTCATGTTCTTCCCTATTGTTTTTTCTTTGAAAAAAATGCCACATCTGAAGCACCACCTAGACATATGGAAGTGTTTTTTATTTTTTTTTTTTTTTTTTTACTTTGTTGGGGTCTGGTTGAATATCAATGATCAGGAACAAGGAGGGTACCATATTCAGCAGCAGTGTCCGTGAGTTGTCTTAAACAGACAATTACATTTTCTTTATTTGATGTAAAAAACTTAAAACACAGACTTCAAAATGGAATTACATTCACATCCTGTGATTATCTATTCATACATAATCTCAGCAGTGCAATAAGACAGAAGCTGTAGATTTATCTGTTTCATCTGATTTTGAATGTGAGAGCAGTGTTTGACTTGTACTTCCACCAGTTTATATGCAAATACTATGATCTTCTTCCTTACTTCAGGATACAAAACAACTCTGGCTGGATGGCATGAAGGAAAGTCAAATGCAGTCAGACTACAAAGGTCACGATGTTACTTTGATGTTTTATTTTTCCTCCAACTTGTAAAAGGATCTATTTATTCCTTCCCTAACCTGGTGGTCCAGAAAACCTCAACATCCAAAAAGTGTCAATCCAACATTTGTTCTCTAGAAGGCTAGAATCAGAAATGTTGTTTTGGACAAAATAGACATGGTTATGGACTCATCCTGCCAGGAAATTTCTATGGGATTTTTAACTCTTGTCTTTTTTCCCACCCCTTGTTTTTCTGGGCGGATGAGTTAGAACTTTTGCTTATCTGTGTGATCTGGTGTGTCCTTTTAAATAGGATTGATGTCAGAAATCACAGACTTTGGGTTCAAAATAGAGAATCAGTTTACTGAAAGGAATATATGAAATATTTTCCAAGTTAACATTTTCAACTTCCATTGTTTTCTGTATCAAAATATATGGCAAATCAGCAGCTCAGAGCCAGAAAACAAAATATTTCTTCTGTCACTTGTGAGTCCAACAATTGTTGAAGCTCAAACTCTGTACTAGAGGAGCACATGGAGTTTAGGAGCTTTCATTCATCAGCTGATGTTCAACACTAACTCATGTAATCCTTCTCCAACCTGAGAGCTTGATGCAGATCTTATTATCAGCAGATGCAGATGATATGATATTTTTAATTGATTAATGGATTTGCATTCTCAGATATTTCACTCAGAATAAATTACTCAATCTATTGTAATTTGCAATGAAAAAAAGCAAACCTTGGATAACATTTTAAAATATCACTATGACAATGAACCTTACTTGTTAGAAGTGACTTTTTCTGAAAGATTTCTTCAAATAGAAATACTTATAATTTTGATAGCAAGACTAAAGGGGGGAAAATGTGAGGATGGTTTAGTTCCACTATAGAAGCCTTCAAGTGCTACAAATTACAGTCCATGCCCTACAAAAATTATGTCCTGAGCAAAAAAAATGTGTTATGCAACTAATTTTTGCTGTGCATTATGAATAAAATCTTTATCACCAAAGGTATCTTTTCCGGGGAGAAAAAAACAAGAAAAGAATACATTCAATAATTTTGAGCATGGTATTGCTCATTTTTCTTCAAACCCCTGCTGTTACTGGACTTACTGAAGTAACTAAGTCTCCTATTTGTAACTGCAATTACTAATTATCAGATTATACACAATAATGATTAAAAGGTACACACAACACTGAAAGTGGATGGATATTGGATTATCTAATTCAATTCTGCTTATGGTAACCTGTTTTGCAAAGTGAAAATCTGTCTTCTTGGACTAATTTTCCTGGTTGTTTCTCCTTCCAGCATATGCAAAACTTCCAGACTCTCTCTGCTTTTCCTAGTCACAGGATAGTAACTTTTGTTTTGCTCACAACTGTCCACAGTGTATCTAACAGTCACCTCTAAAAGTCTTACTATGATGTTTAACTTTTTTTTCATCAATAAGGAAGGAATCTAGGCTTATGGAGGTTATGATTCTGTGCCATTTCTGTATTGATGCAGTGACTTCTCCACATTTGGCATTTTCTGTACTAGAATGTAGTCAGACTGTGAGTGTCATAGATTAAAACAATTTCCAAATCCTACATACCTTGAACACGAGGATTACAAGCAGTGTTGCTTGTATTTTGACTGCAGCAATCTACTTCAAACTCCTGGGCACTGTTTACATAATCTTCTGAATAGTGCTGCTGACACATAAAATGATTTGTGGATATACATACCTCTATATGGTAATTTCTGAAATGAAAACTGATTACTCAATAAGAATTTACACAAATTAGAATACAAGTATAATTTGCAAATGACAAGATATAAAAATTTATGCAGCCTTTTGTGCTTTGTAGTGTAAAGAACTTTGAACTTCCACCAATGCTAGGAGACATTCTATCAGCTGTAAATCTGTGTCCTTCATTGGCACTGTAAAATGTCAATTCAAAATGATATTTTGATAGCAGAAGTTTTATCCACAATTTTAGGATCAGGACAGTGTAACTGTCTTAGTATCTATGTGCACTGTAAATTTGAGTTGCAGCTTTTTCTGCAGTAAAAATGAAATTATATGCTATTCCAAATGAGCTATAGGATGTAAAATGAGCATGACTATGTATTCAGATTTGACACAAATGCATTACACTTATTTCAGATGCTGCCATGTCTGCTTAGCAAATTATGGAAAGATTCTAGCAGTTTTATGGCCCAATAGACAAAAGTAGAAAGAGGAACTGAATTCTAAATGAATACATAACAGTAAACACTTCTGCATCAGCCACTTGCCATGTCATATAAAAAAATGGACAATACACATGGGAACTATGTGCTATCCACTCAGAAGTCTTCAAATAGCATTCCTTAATTAATCCTTATAGAGTACACTTCTGAGAAGTAGAGGAACTAGTGTCTCTCATAGATGAGTTCTTGTCTATTTAAACAGTGTATTACATCAATGGGATGGAAAACTATTATGAATTGGGATTTTGCATTTTATCATCCTTAATCCAGGCTATTGCAACCAAGATCTCACATCCACTGTGCTTCGCTGTGCTCTGTCCATTTATGTCTAGAAAAGATAAAGCACTGATTGCATCCATGGTGACACTTCCACCCATCCTAGCAATTCACTGTTAATCTGACAACCTGACCTGAAGAGAACAGTTTTAGAAAGACTGTAATTTACCCATTATGCCCACTGACTTTTAGGTTTACTTCACCCTGTCTGTAGCTTCAACCTAGGCATTATCATCTATAATGTTCTGAATGGTTGCTCATAAATTAATGTGCAATCTCTGATAAACTGGCCACAACACCCTGAAGATGTTAAAAACTGAGACCTGGGACTTGAACTGCTGCTTAAAGTTAAGCAAAAGATTTGAAAGTCCAGAGAAAAATATTTTAAATCTCCAGAAATGAGAATACACTCATGTTTTGCAAAGCCAACGCTTGCAGAGTTGTGAAGATCCTATCACATTCGAAGATTACCCCAATCATAATTAATATGAAAGAAAACAATATCTGCCTTTAGGGTACACGATATGTCCACCACATAAATTAGATTTATTCTGCAAAGAGCAGGTAACTTCATCCTTTATTGATGTCTATATTGATAACTGGATGTGTTAAATGAATGATGAATGAATGAATGATATAAGGAGATCATCTGAAAAAAAAGATAAAAGCCACGGGTTTTTTAGAATTCTTTAATAATTTGCTAATTTCTTAATCTTCATTTTTATTTCAACAAGTGCCAGACATAAAATTAAAGAAAAATTGCAAATGGTAGGGCTACAGTAATAAAAATGTGGTAAACAATCCAATATCAAGCCTATAATGGATTTATTTTAAAGATTAAAAAAAAAAAAAGGGATAACAAAATATTTAGAATACATGAGGTGACAGTGGACAGTGAATGCTAAAATTATTATTTTGAATTGTTTTCAGTGGGGAATGTGCTATGTAATCTAAAATACTGGTTGCAGGTTATAGTTTTATACAGTTAATGGGCACACCTACATCTTTCTGCATTTATTTGTGGGCTTTTTTCTGCTTCCCATCATCAGTAAATTGATGTCAAACCTGTCACAGAGCCCCAGCATGGCTGGGGTTGAAAGAGACCTCTGGAGGTCTTCTGATCTAATGTCCCTGCTCAGGCAGGGCTTCTAGAGCAGGTTCTGATGGCTGCTGAATACATCCAAGCTGGGACATTCCACATTCTCTCCATGCAACCATTGCCAGTACCTCCTGATGTTCAGATGGGACTTAATGTGTCACAATTTGTTCCCGTTGCCTCTTGTCCTGGCACTGGGCACCACTGAAAAGAGCCTGGCTCCATCCTCTTTGCACCCTCTCTTCAGGTATTTATATGCATTAATGAGATTCCCCAGTGAACCTTCTCTTCAGGTATTTATATGCATTAATGAGATTCCCCAGTGAACCTTCTCTTCTCCAGGCTAAATAGTTCCAGCTTTCTCATCATGTCCTTGTCTCCTCATCATCTCATGCATGAAGAAGAAAATATATTTCTAGTGCACTGAGCATATCAGATACACAAAGTGGAGTAATCAACACCTTTCCACATCTTCAGTGTGCCTGGTATTCCTTTGTTGACCAGTATTCACTAAGGATTCAGGGTATCTTAGACCCTTCATGTCCTTTCCCTAAAAGAATTCAAAGTCTTTCATTTACCATGGGATTTAACCATGAGAGTCAAACCAACATTCTTCAGTGCCTAGCACATAGCTTGTCAGCTATTCCCCACTCTGGATTTGGGAATACTTCTTGAGGATGGTGGCTCCTGTGATGGATTTTGTGAAGGTCTTGCTGGCTGGAGTATGACTGCCTATTCTACTGCATGTTCTGGGGCTTAGTTCACAGGATTTATACATCTGGTCTTTGCATTTCTGTATTCAAACAAAGAAATATTCATTTATTTATCTGTATTTAGGGATTTATATTCTAGATATTTGGATATTGTCTATAGACATCCTATGTACTACAGGTGTATGACATTACACACAGCTACACAGATATAATAAAGACCTTATTTTTATAGTTGTATGTGCAGCTGTAAATTTATATTTATAAGGTACATCTAAGATTTTATATTTACATCTTAAAAGCTATCTTCAGTTCTGTAAGGTTTTGGATATGTCTGCATTATGGTGAAGAAGACATCAGCAACACACATACAGCTCAGAAAGGAAGTGTAAAAGAAATGGGCATCCTACAGTGATGGGCTTTCCTGCTACTTCAGCTCATCTCAGAACAGCCAGGCCAGCAGGGACAGAGGCTCAACGGACAGAGCTGGAGAGTGGCAGCCAAAAGCTGTAAACTGTCACTGGTGAAAAGAAGACTGTATGGCTACACATACATCAGTGTCTTAAAGCACTAGGAAATATGACAACTGGTTCACTCCTCATCCCTTTTATTGGCTGCATTGATGATGTAATTACCAGTTGTTCAATTTATGTTTTTAAACCTCAATAAATGTGTTTTCATCATTAAAAAATAAAAATTTAAAAAAACTAAAAAAACTAAAAAAACAAAACAAAACAAACAAAAAAAACCCAAACCCAAAACCAAAACCAAAAAAACAAAAACCAAACCAAACCAAAACAAAACAAAAAACCAAACCAAACCAAACCAAAACAAAACAAAACAAAACAAAACAAAACAAAAAAACAAAACAAAACAAAACAAAACAAACAAACAAAAAAAAAACCCAAAAAAAACAGAGGAGGAGGGAAATGACACCTTAGTTCAGTTCCCTAGCACAGCCTTTTGTTGGCTATTTCCTATGATACAGATCTTACTTTGCTTATGGATTGGAATTTTTTTTTTTGCTCAAAACTTCTTTTCATTATTAAATTCAGCAAGCAGGAATTGCAAAGCTGAGCAGATGGTTTCAGGACACACAAAGTAGCTTGCCTCTTGTACAGAAAGATCATTAACCTATGGAAAGAATTAACAGTTATAATTTGTGGGAGTTCTCAGCAGATGACATTGAAAAGATCATTAGTCTTCTAAAAAATATTTTTAAAATACATTATTTTAATGTTATGAGTAAATTCGTCAGCTTCCAGTGAAAATCAGATGGAAGTAGCTGTCATAAAAGGATGAGCAGTAGCATTGAAGTCTTCACTATAGCAATACCAAAGCAAGATATTGTGGTACAGACATTTACCCCTGTGGGGGTGATTAGAGTTTTATCAGGGAAAAAAAACACAACTTTTTTCCCCCACCTTAGTATATCTGCTTCACAGCTGATCTATTTTTTCTACAGAGCTAGGCTCTGTCCTTTGAAACAATGCATTTATGATGGAGGTTACAGTGCGAGTCAGAGGTTGAGAGTGCATCCTTCTCCTGCTGCCCTCACATCCAGAACAAGTCCACAAACGCTTCACAACAGTGGGGTGTTGTTTGTTTGTTTGGTTGGTTGGTTATTCATTTATTTATTTATTTATTTATTAGGATGAAGGGGAAAGGAAACCAATATTAATTTACTGTAATGTTTTAAAGAAGGAGTGGAAAAGCTATTTGTGCAAAGTGGGATATTTTCCCAGTGGAGGAAAAACATATATTTTGGAAATTAAAGACTCATGAATGAATGTTTAAGATACATAAACATGAGGCTATAAAATCTGTAACAGTTGTTTCAGATAAGATTTGTAACAGCCACTTAGGTTTTCACAAGTGGGATAAAGCCTTCTGACAGAAAAATATAATTCAATGAGTTTGCAAAACTCAACAAACTGACTAATCCATTGAGGTCACAATGATATTTTCAAGCACATAAACTTTCCTTGTATTCAGGGGGCAGCTCTTACAAATCAAACTACATTCGTAAATATTGCTAGATTAATGAAGGGGGAGTGAAACAAAACCTGAAATTTAAAAAGATTGAATTTGGTGAATGGTCTCTTTTATTTTCGCTTGTGCCAGCATCTTTCAAAAGTAAAGACTGCAAATGGAGAAGTCAGTAAGTGACTAGCATAGAGGAACAGGGGAGAAATAGATGCTGATAGTGATTGAATTATGTTGATCACACCAGTCAAACAGATACCAGTGGCACAGGAGACCTGGGACTGTCAGCCTGGTACCATCTGGCAGCCAACATTGCAGTGCCTGACATCAAGGGGGCAATGTTAACTCCACCACTGAAAGGGGCTGTGAACTATGATCAGAGATAGAGCCCCATCAACAGACATCTATTTTCCTGCTTTGCCATAAATGTCAGTGTCCATAGACCCCTCAATTATTCAGTGTTCTGCTGAAGGTTAAAGGCTTAGAACTGATTTTATAAGGCAGTCTTGACACATTGTTTCCCCTGACCACACACACGCACACATACACAGGATGCAGGCTGAGAATGCCACAGTGGATAAAAATCAGCAGTAATTCATTTGCAATAATTAGACAAAAAATGAGCAGTGCTTAAGGTGAGAAAAAAGCAACAGGATCTGTTACTTTGGAAAAGATTTTTTGAAATCAAAAGGCTAAACACATTCAGCGGGGATTTTGTTGATGTTTTTCCCATTTTCAAAACCAACATTACAATTTTATGATGCACAAAATGGAAAACTTTCAAAAATGTCAGGTTTTGAAAAAGATTACTATGAATAATGTATTTCAATACAGCTTTGTCAAACTGTTCTATAGTACATACGTTTGTAATTTCTTAACACTGAATTTACTGGGAAGTGACACTACTGTGCTCATGCTGTTCACACTTGTTTACAAATAGAGGCAGTCAGGCTTTGAGCTTCAAATTCAAGTGTCCAGATACTGACGTGACTTGCCTGAAAGCACTGGCAGGAAAAGTGCGCTGTGTTAAAAATTCATAAAGAACACTGCTTTTTATTTCAAGAGTAACAGGAGCAAAAGGTTTTTGCACTGCCCTGGGAAACAGAAAGTTCAAATATTGCAAAGTTGCAGGAGCAGATCAGAGCATACTATTCACAGCTAAAGCCTACAAGGCAGTTCTTTATAGTGTCTTGGGTGAGACAACTGAAGGAGAACTGAACCTAAGGAGCCAATTTGCTGAGTTTTGTTCAGTCTGTAAATTGAGTAGCTTTTATTATAGAATCATGAACTGCAAGAGATGCCTATTGAACAATGGAAAACTATTTGAATCTGAGTATTTCTAGGTTATGTAAACTTATGTTTCTGTAACTCCTCCAAAATGTCAAATAGAACCATGAAAGGCTGCTACAACAGATTAGACCTTTCAAAGTTCTGTCAACAATTATTGATCCCATACCTGGCTACTTTTTCAGACACCTTTGTGGGAAGAAGCTGTGTTCAGTCTCCAGGCTAAGAGACAGGTATGGGTTTGTTTTTTTATTTTTTCTTTTAAAAACTGTTTGTGTGCTCAAACTTCCCCTTCAGAAACACATCCACTTATTGAGATGGATCTGAGAGTCTACTACCTAAGGTGTAACATTTCTTTATCCTTTTGTTCTCTTTATCCTGAAGTCTATGCTGACTGCTAACAAAAATGTTATGCATCATGTATTTTAAGATATCTTTAAATGAATATTCAGCAAAACTGCCTTGTATTTTAGACAGTTTCTGAACCAGATCCTTCTAGGAGAGACAAACAACTAGAAACACTTGTCAAATATGTTATTTCATACATTTAATTAATATCTATCAAATGTCTGTCAGATGGCTGACTGAATTCTTTGAGGAAAAATTAGTAGAGTAAAACCTCAGTTTTTGACAGCAGTCAAATTATGCAAAGGGGTCCACATCAAGCCTATGCACACAAATACCTACACTTACAAGTACCAAGACAGCAGCATTATGTGAGAAGCTCTCACACTTTTGGGAGGAGGGAAATCAGCATTTACTAGCTGAAGAGACACTACTCAAATGCACACAACATGGGGAACAAGCAAGAGGAACCAGAGATCTTTGTACAACAGAAGCCTTGAATAACAGTGAGGTCACAAAAATGGGATAGGAAGGCTCCCCTAATTAAAGTACTACAGTGTGTGGGTACAGGCAACTTAGGAAGGGCTGGCTGGGAAGGAAAGGAGAGAGAGTTTTCCTTTATATGAAAAATTAGCAGCCACACATGGGGCTGTGCCTTAGGATGGATGGCAAGCCAGTCAAGAGCTTATGGGCTAGAAGGTAGACAAACATGGGTGATGCTGTCATGGTTATGTGCTCTGGTCTGCTTCAACAGGAAAAATAAGCAGATAAGCCCTTCTTACAACAGGAGAAAGCACATATTCATACGTCCTTGTCTTCATGGGACACTTTTAACTACCCTGATATCTCCTGGTAGTGTTGCCATGAGATTTTTCCTAGCTGCCTGAGCGTTTCATATTAAGGAGAAGTCTGTACCTCCTCACGCTCCGTTAATGTAAACACCAGCTATGTTTCACAAACATAGCCATTGTTTTTACATTCCATGCTGGGACAAAAAAGACTGTGAGACAGTCCCTTGTACCAATGTGGTGGGGAGGTGGGAATTCCATCCTCCAATCCACAGGCCTCATAGGAAATGTATAAAAGCGGAGTTTTGTCAATAAAGTTGTCCTCCTGCCCTGCATGCTCTGTGAACCCAGACCAGTGTCCCAGTCTCATTTCCTGGTAAGCCTCGTGGTGATACTGGTAGGGCAGTATAGCGAGCTACAAGCAGCCTAGGGAATTTGTAGAGAGTTGATGGCAGCTTCCTAAGGCAGGTCATTGGTGTTTGGAAAAGGGTAGATTTTCTTCTGAACCTGATACCTACAAAACAAAGTCCCTGTGGGACATGGGAAGATCAGACAAGGCCTTGGCTCCACCGATAAGGAGATATCAGAGTTCAGGATCCAAAGAAAAATGAACAAGCAAAACTTAGGATCACAGCTTTGGATTTTAGCAGAACAGATTTTTCCCTTTTAGAGAACTGCTTGTAAGAGTCTCACAGGGGACAAATGTGGAGAAAGGAGGGGTCCAGGAGAGCTTGTTGTTTTTCAGAAATAAAGTCCATCATATCCCATGACCAGAGTATCAAGCAAAGGTGGAGTGAGACCAACATGGATGCACATTGGTGCACATGGGTCTCTTGAATAACTCAAATATCAAAAGGAAATATACAGAATGGGAAGGAGGGTGAGGCAGCCCAGGACAAATGTAGTGACACTACATGCTGGAAAGAGTTTAGGAAAGGCAAAACTCATCTAGAGTTGGAATATGAAGCCTCAGAGATCCCTTCCAGTCTGAAATATTCAATGAATCTGCAGTGATTTTGTGAAATTATCATAAAAATGTCCAGTTCTTCTTGGTTTGTGTTTGTGAAATTTTTTACTTTTCCTTAGGTTTATTTCGTCTTCTCATTCCTTCTCTGCTTAGTCTTGAGAAGAGGAGGCTCAGGAGGGACCTCTTTGCTCTCTAAAACTCAATGAAAAGAGGTTGCAGTGAGGTGGGGACCTGTCCCTTATACTGTGACTGCAGTGAGAGGACAAGAGACAAAAGGCCTAAGTTGAGACAGGAGATTCAGATCAGATATTAGGAAAAAATATTTCTGTTGTTAGAGTGATTATGGTTGGAACAGGTTGCCCAGGGAGGTGGTGGAGTCACAATGCTCAGAGGTGTTTAAGAAGTGTATGGGTCTGACACTATGTGGTTTAATAGTTTGGGGGTTCATTGTCAGTGATGGGTTTGTGAATGGACTTCATTATCTTAAAGGTCTCTTCCAACCTTGATGATGCTTTTATTCCATCAAGGGTAGACTATGTGTTTCTGGTCATCTAGAAAAAATATCTACACAGATAGGCAATCCTAAAGCCTCCTCCAGTTTTCTCATACTTACTGCCTGGTGGATGTCAGCACCCTAATCCTCTCCAGGTGAAAATAAGTGGCACAAAGAGAATGTGAGAATCCTGTCATGAGGCATTTATGAAGAAGCTTACTATCATTCATGAGGAAGCTTCTAGGAAAGGATATTATGCTCTGATCTGTGAAGTTAATACCCAGTGGATCAGGCACATGTACAAGACTTCAGATCTCCATTTTTTCAATCTCAGAACCTTTAGCAACAGTGGAGGAGGACATCAACAACTTCCATTGCTCTCCTCTGTGGCAGAGGTGCTTGATATTCTCACTGGGACTATATAGCTGATATATGTTATCTCAGCCTTTTTGGTTTTTTTTTTTTCATCTTCCTTACCTTTTTCTCCTCCATTTCTTTTCCTAGTTCATGAGAAAAGTAGTGGTTTTTTTTTCTCCTCTACCTAGAAAGAGAAAGTATTTTGAGATGGCAGAACTTTGGGGTGAAGGGAACCTTTTTGTCACTTCCCACTGATAAGTTCAGATGATTAACAATTTTTGATTTATTTGGCAAACCAGTCCAAAGACTCAAATTATAATTAGGTCGTTGTACTAAAAGACTTTTAGGCATGTTTTGCAAATGCATCACTATAATGAGATCACCTGCTTTGCAAACCCCAGAACAGCAAGGATTTGATGTTTTTTTTCCAATGACATGGCACATGCAAACATCTGGATTAGAAAACCAAGCATGCTCTACTCAAAAAAATGGGTGACCACAAAACTTTGTCTTTAGGTGAAATTCTATTTTAATTAATTTTGCTTGGATGAAGAAGCAGTCCCCTGGACCTCTTCTTACATACCACAGCTCTGTAGCTCACCTGTAATAAAGATTTCCACTCCCAGAAACAGATATGCAAGAATTTTTTCTCATATCTTATTCAAGCCCTTTGTTTCTCACTGCCTAGATTTCTAGTCTCTGATTTTCACTCTCACTAAAGCAAAAAAATCCATGGTTCCTGCTGCTCTGTTGCAGCTGCATGCAGATATAGCTATGACTATACAAAAGTCTTGAAGGTCAGACATCACTTGAGAACAGGTTTAGTGCCTAGCAGCTCTGATTTCAATGATATCTTTATTCACCAAGAGTACTGTGGAAATTCTCCTTGTTAGACACTATAACAGAAAAATTACATCTTTTTAAAATTAAGATATGTACAAGTCAAAAGCTTCACCTCTAAAATGCTGCCACAGTAAAGGAAAAGTGTCAAATATCTTCCAAGGAGTAAATGGTAGGAAGATGCAATTACAGAAGAAATGCCTTCCGCTTATTAAATAAACAAAATAGTGTAGAGTTAATTCTTGACAAATTCAGGTCTTTTATCTTTGAAGTGTACCCATTTTCAATTTGACCAGATTTATCTACTAGGAAAAGACTTTATCAGGCTGTTACAGAAAGAAAATATTAACTGTGTTGTGCTTGTATTCAGAAAATGCAAAAAGGTTTACACAATATACACAATAACTGCTGTATTAGTGTGTTCGTCCTCATTTATAGAATACCATTATACAGACTAAAATAATGGTTTAATCAGTGGGCAGACATAGAATTTATCATACTCTACTTCATCATCCAGCCAAAAAACCTGGAACTACTCAAAAAAGCTCCATACTTCAATATTCTGAAAAAACCTACATGCTTTGTGAGAAGTCCTTGATGGATGAATTGCTGTGTGGTAGATCCCTAAGACAGAAGATAGTGTGAGAAAATGAATAGTTGCATCTAATAGGGATTATGGAAGAAAATGTTTTTGCTGCATTTTCTTGTTTTTTATACCCTGAAACAAAACCAAATCACCTTCTTATATGAACTGTCATCACTAAGTATTCTAGACAATGAGGTCTTGTTGGATGAGGCCATATTCTTTCCAGTGGTGGCTAGTAACAGGATAAGGGGCAAAACACACAAACTGAGACACAGGAAATTCCATCTGAATGCGAGGAAAAATTTCTTTACTGTGAGGTTGGAGCAGGCTGATCAGAGAGGTTGTGGAGTCTCCTTCTCTGGAGATAGAAAACCCACTGGGATTTGATCCTGAGCAATCTGCTCCAGGTAAACCTGCTTTAGCAGAAGGGCTGGACTTAATGATCTACAGAGATCCCTTCCAGCACCAAGGATGATACTGTGAGTCTGTGATTGTGTTCTCCTCTTACTTGGCAACACAGGGTTTTATTGGAATTTGGATGTTCAGAATTCCAAAATGAGGAGTTTCCTTTTTCTCGAATTTTAAGGAGTAATTTTCAGACCTTTTCCTGTGATGAAGTTTTAATCTTCAGTAAATTACTCATTACAAATTTTCTGCTCAGTTTCAATATAATGCTGGAGTTTCTGAAACTATTATTCAGATTTCTTTGAACTCTTCTTATGCTTGAAAACAAACAAGACTATTTTCTTTAGATTTGTTGCTTCTGTTTATTCCTCTAAAGGGTTTTGACATATGAAATATTTTCCTTTTATCTTAATGATAGCAGTGACTTTTAATAAAATTTTATTATATTTTATTTAAATTCAGTGATGATTCTGGCTAACTTAATATACACTTTTAACTCTCTAGGAATAAGTCCATCCAGAATCATATCTGGTCTTGATCCTTTTGCATATAGTAATTTTTAATGATTTATATATCAAATCATTTACCTTTTCAGTGTTTCATATTCTGACTGATTTCCTATTTTCAACTCCTTATATTGTATTAAATCCACTCTCAAAACAATTCCTCCCTTATGAAATCTTTCTTTGAGTTCTTCCATTCTACAATGGAAGAATGGAATGGAATTCTCCATTCATTTTTTCGGAATACTATAGCAAGAAAATAGGATTACCTCCCCATCCCTAGTGTCCTTGTAATTTGCTAATAGAGACAACAGATAATTTATAATCTAAGAGATTTCCCATTTCAAATGATTGTCAACTACTGCTCTTAGAGGAAGTATTGACAGACCACATCCTTTTGTTTCTAATACCCTTTATACTCATTACAAAAAGTTTGAAACATAATTTTATGTTTCAGATACTGCTGCAATAAGACAAGAGGTAATGGGCAGAAATTACATTCATTTCAAGTTGCACCTGAATATGAGGAAGGACTTCTTTACACTCTAGGTGGCTGTGCACTGTAACAGGTTGCTCAGAGACGTTTGTGGGGTCTCTCTCACTGGATATGTTGCATCTGGATGCAATTCTATGCCATGTGCTCTAGGATGGCCCTGCTTGAACAGGGAGTTCGGCCCAGATGACCCCTCTGGTCCCTTCTAGCCTTACCCATTTTGTGATTCTGTGAAATTTACTTAATTTTGGAGGTTTACTTTGTAGAATTAAATAAGAATTAATGTACTGAAGATCCATGTGGAATAGCCTGTTACAACTGGCTGTGTATTGTACATATGTTCTCTTCTACAAAGGTATCTGCATATAAAGTGTCATTAAGACAGTGAGTGAAATGAAGCTTCTGAAAGACAAGTTTCGTCAAAGAGTGAAGAAGAGCAGATCCAGTATTGTGGCATAATCTCCCTATGTCACCAAGCTCATAGCTTGACTCTAGTTCTAGATACAAAAAACATTTGACAAATAAAATCAATCAATAAATGGCTCCTGGGAGAGCCACAGGTGTTTATTTCTCTTTGGCTAAATGTTTCCTTTTTTAACATTGATCACATTTGGCACAACAATTGAATCATTGTAAATACTAACTGATTAATCTTCTTTGAATATTCTGCTTCACCAGACCTTCAGTTACTTTTATCTTTTTTTTTTTTAACTTCAGGCAGTTCTGAGTGTTCACTAGCTTTTGAGGATGCTGAGTCTAGCTTGAGTGCAGTAGGAAAAGTGGTGAAAATTAAATGTAGGAAAAGTGTACAAAGCTAAGATATTTTCCTTTAGACTCAAGTGATCTGAATTTTTTTCATTTTATCTAGAATTACTGCTGTATATGGACAGGAAATTAATAATTATGGGTTTAGGTTAATAGTTAAAACCACCTTAAAACTCTAAATTGACTAATGTCCTCCCACTCCATTATTTTATAAATTGTTCATCAGATTGACTGCTTTAAGGAAAAGGAGTAAAGGAAGAAGGTGGAACCAAAAGAAAAATATCTGCTTTTCATCTGTTTAACAACTTGCGGGTAACTTCCTTTAGGAGGAATTTATCTTGCCTCTCAGGAGACCAATGCTTGTTCATTAGAGGCTCAACTGCGAAGATTTTGTCATAATGCCCCATCTCATATGTAATGTTAACTAGGCCCTGGATTCTGAGCACCTTTTAATGAATCAGTTTAAGATTAAAATCAGATAGGGAAAGAAAGAATTTAAAATAGTATGTTACACTGCACAGTTTCAACACCTGTCCAATGGAACCTCTTATCATGACTCCCTGCTGTCCACTTTGTAAAATGGCTCCAGGACCACAGACTACTGCCAAAAAGTGATCACTCTACAGTGTTATCTTGCCATGTAATGAGTGTGAAGATTCCTGAGGAAGACAAAGGTAACATTTGTATTTTTTGGTATAGTAGTGAAGAAACACATAAAATATTAAACCAGTTAGGAAACAATCAAGAAATGCCTGCTGCATCCTTCTTCTGGAGGCTTCCACCTCCAGACACCCCTCACTGCCCCCCCCTTCAATACAAAAAGAAAAGAATCAAACAAACAGAAATATATATGGCAGTTTTGCCTCCTACTGGTAATGGGATTTTCAACTTTCATCTTATAATCCATCACACAGGAGTCTTCAAAAAAAACACTTACAGAAATATGGGTACATCAGATTCTTGCTACTGTTTGTAAAGTTTTAAATCTATTTGTGGCGGAGATTTTGTTTCTAAGTTAACAAGATGTTGCTATCACATCATCTTGCCATTGATAAGTCTTGACACATTTCTTCTAAGTTGTTTCTAGCAGAAAGTATTTCTGTTGATAGTGCCTATGTTGACTGAGTCATTATAGGATGCCACAACTCTACCTGAATCATCAGTTCCCTCATCTCTTTTAATGATCAGACAGATAGTAAAACTCTCTAAATAGGCATCTTCTACCTCTGAGATTCAAATCTTGCACTTTTTTTTAATATATGGGGTTTTTCTCACATTTTGTTTATATCTGTGTCTCAATGCAAGAGATTCCTTTCTGTACTTTGCATGATAGAAGAGAAAAAATGATCAAAATATCTTTGGTTTTCCTTTGGCCTTAGGTTCCTCTCACTGAGTTTTGTGACTGTGTTAGAATAAAAGTTTCAGCACAAGTATTTTGCAATGTTTTGCTGTGCCAATCACTGTGTAGACACTCAATTTCTTCTTCATCAGTAATTCTTGGCAATTTGAGCATAAATTTCTGAGGTGTGTAAAAATTGTGAAAGCAAGTCCCAATAGTGATGCTGAAAAGTAACACCTAATAATGAGGGCTAATATGATCACAAGGCACTTCCAAGAACAAATAGGGTATATTCTTATGGACAGTCAGATATCCCAGTTGCAGTGCATTGCTCTTATTTGGAAAGACCAAGACATCTGCAGCAAGAATTGAAGAATATTACTGTCTTATTAAGACAAAGTGCAAAATCGCAGCTTTTGTGAACAAATTAGAAGAAACTGTGCTACAGATTGGAGGTCTCACTAACAAAAGGAAAAGGGAACAGTATATAGCTGTTGATGATAAAGCAATCTAAATGCTATTTATCCCACACAATTTAATTTGAGGAAGCAGCAGGTGGGGTATTTTAAGTAAAGAGAAGAAAAAATGAATTCTATTGTATAATTCTTTACTAAGACTTCATTAGAATATCAGGCTTACTTCTGATTAGCTATGTTTAGAATAGTAATTTTAATGCAAAACCAGCCTTCTCAGATGATAAGGGGTTTTAGAGAACAAATCTTAAAACAAGAGACTAGTAAAACAAAAGTTGGGGCAGGATATGATTATTTTCTATAAATATACTTATTTGATAAACACAATGAAAAGAAAGGACTGTCAAAACTAAACATGCTTGTACAAGATCAAAAGAATGCAAAAATTAGTTATGGATATAACTTCTCAGCTAATGAAAATAACATTTCTAACCATTACAAATGAAGTTCTGGTGTGTTTTTTTTAATGGTGGAGGCGTGGAACATACATAAACTAAAGATGATATTTGAAAATATCTGCTAGAATCCACGTAGTCACCAAAATAAAGGCAAGCAATAAAACTATATATACAGTAGTAATCTGAACTGCATGCATGTGCAACAGATATATAAAAATATGTATTTTATACACATACATGCATATGTATATATACAAGCCTAACATTTGAAGTGTTATATGTCCTCTACTTACAATAACTAAATATATTGCTTGTGCTTGTTTTGTTTGGCTGTGATGCTGTACTGAAGAGAAATATTTATTGAGCTGCAAAGATGTAGAAACTTCTCATGAACTGTCATGCATTCAACTAAAAAATCCTTAAAGAATGGGATCAGCTCAAAGATCAGGGTAAATTTTCCTGTACATTCATAAAATTTTTGCAAGGTTTGTTATATTCCTATTGACTTATCCTAGGACACAGTCAATCTGAGCAACACAGCAGAACTGTTCCAGCCCTTCATACAGTTCATCCATGGAAATATTTAAGCACCCATAATGCCTCTTTAGGCAGTCCACTATCAGCTTCCTTCTGTGTTAGAGTATGGCCATTTTCCCCCTTTTCTTTCACTGTTTTCTCTCAGTCAGTGTCGTTCCTCGCCCAAGTCCATTGTGAATGAAATTTCAAGTACACAGCTCCTTGTGTGTATTTTGTGTGTTTGATTGCTTATCTGTTTAATCAGAGCTATTTTACAGTTATTTGACAGAAAATATGGGTTTTAATTCCCTTACACCAATTGATATTTTTACAGTTTTTTAGTCATTCCAAATATGATTAAGATCAGGTCTGGTTTTCCTATTTACTTTTAATGTGAAACTACACACCCTGAAAGAGTTTTGATTATGGCAGAAGCATATACTCTCATTCAGCAAAGTTCTGCCACCACAAGCATGTGACTGAAACAAAAGAAATTTCTCTGCAGACTCTACAAGTGTACATGGAAATCTGAGAACATCAACCAACATGGGGGCCAAACTGTGGCACTGTCTGAAACAGCCAGCCTGTCCAGCGTCCAGGCCATAAATATTTGCTCGATGGCCAAAATACATCAAACTGTCAACATGCCAGTGAGAATCAGAAAAAAGTGTTAAAGTGTGAGCTTCGGGGTCTTGTCACCTGAAGCAAAAAGTGTCTGCAGAGATGTTAACCCTGACTGCAACAGTGTCAGTAAGCTAGGAAAAGACTCTTATCTTGAGGAGAAACCTCAACATCCATCTCAGATGCATTTGAGGGTTAAATTTTGTGTGTTTCAGAGAGAAACTTTACTCTCCATCTTAAATAGGTATTCTTTCATTTCAAAGGTCTTCTGAGTAATCTGAATGAGAATCATTCCCATCAATCAGGTTTATTTTCCTTAGCATTTATGAAACTGTAATCCTGTTAATGTCTTGTTGGTCTCTGGTAACAGGCTCTAAATTTTCAATTTTAAAACATTTGGAAAAGATACTTGGCTTTTAATGAGGAATGAGGAGAGATAAAAATTTATTATTTTACATTCAACATACAAGTAGAACTGTTGCATAAAGATGAAACATGGCAGCCCAGAGAAACTTTCCAGCAGTATCAGTATTTTGGCATGAACATTATCTTGGACTTGCCTTGTAATGGTGTAGGTGTTGCTCACCATGGTGAAAAAATGAGGAACAAAAGGGAGGGGAAAACTTCCATACAACAGAAGAGCTCATGCAACAGAAGGGAAGACAAGATGCAGCCAGTGAGTGATATGTATAGCTTCATAGATAACTGATTTCTTGCTCTCTGCCTCAGGAGAGGAGTGGTGAACAGACAAAAAGAAGCATTTTAATTTTCCTTATGTGATATATGAATGTTTTGCTGTTGCTCTGACCAGCAGCAAGGCAGACTGCCAATACTGCCTTACTGAGTATATGGTTCCCTGTTGAACTATAGGAAATGGCCACCAAAAAATGAGAAGTGACTTGATCGTGCTGTGTTTGGGCTGTCTGAACAGTCCTAAACTGTCTGAACTAAACTGGGTCCTAAGAGAGCTTTAATATACTCTGAACCCAGCACATTTTGATAATAACTTCTCTATTATATTAGTCATTAAGGAAACTTGAAAATACCAGTTCATAAACTAAGCAGAATAACTCTTCTCCATTCCAGACTTTTGCTACAATTAGAATAATTTATTTTGGAGAACTGCCAGGAAAAGATAGAGTGGGAGAAGAATTCTGAAGGAAAGAGGCAACAATTAGATCACTTCTGCCTCTCTTCACTGGGTGGGTCCTCTGAATGTCAGCCTCATTATTCTGGATGTCAATTCCAGGCAGCAGCTCCTAAATGTCGTTCCAAATGGTGGCCTAAATGACAGTCCCTGTTGTACATTCTTTCTCCAGTAACAGTCACAGGCTTTTGGGAATGTCTTTCAGTTCATAATAAATTTCAGGAGTGATAGCTTGAGAACAATGTTTGAGGCTTATGCCAACATAGACTGGCAGATAAATACTTTGAACACACGATTTCACTATCGCTTCTGAAAATCCATAGCCTGCAAGGCTTGTTTGCTGGTGGGGAAAAGCCCAGATTTTCTGAGGTAACAAAGATGACTTACATAAAATTTATATAATCTCGGTGTATCAAAAGCCCCACGTGGCTCTGTTCACCAGAGACTCTAGGCCCCTCACAAACATGAAAGAAAGCATCTTCAGTGTGGTTGCATAAAAGAAAGAATTCTTCTGTGAGGTCAGCTGGGTTCCAAAACATGGACAAATTAAGTGAACAGACAACAAATGTGTACCAGTGCCAGGAAATCATTTTGTAATTCTCAGTCCACAACCACAAGAGTAATCGCCTTCTACATTTCTGGTAGCAAAAGGGGGAGGGAAAGGGGCGCAAAGTCGCTCACAGAGTTCTCTTCCCTGTTTGACATGGATTTCATCACGCATGGAAACAATCATTCCATTTTCTTATGTAGATTGTAGAAGGCTGTTGAACTGAGCTTGCAACAAAACACTAATACAACATGTAAAGTTTGGCTGCTTGAAATTGGAGATGCAGACTTCAAGCTGGTTCAAAATGCGGGCTGTTCCTGACTAGCAGCTGTGTCTCAAGCACTAACAAATTTTCCTGCATCTCATTTGCTTGGAGGGACAGCCAGTACCTTCAGCTGCTGGAGGTTGATCCATGGCTATAAAACTAATTTTAGTCTGACGAGAGGGCAAACCCTTCCTGAAGCTCTTCTTTCTGTTAGCCTTGTTAAAAGGTGGATAAACAGATACTGTGCCATGGGCATTTTGTGGCTGCCAGAGCTGCCTCATCAGTGCTCAGTGGTGCTAAAATCCATCCAGTTAACTCCAGTCCTCATGCATGGCCACTATTGTAGAGGAGCTTGCAAGATGGAGGCAGAATATTCAGTTGTGTTTCTCCTGAGCACAATATTCCTGTTCAGGGCAGGTTTGCCATTGTTTGCCTGGGAGAAGTCCAAGTACGTGGCTAGTTTTGATCTCTTCAGATCACTGTTGCTTTCCTGCTCTGAAGTATTTGAATTAAATACATTTGTAAAATATAAAACATCAAAGAGCATACTTCCTTTGTGTTTACATTTTTGTGAAGTCCAACTACCACAGAGGACTAAAAGACTCCAGAGAGAAACACATGAATCAAGCCACATGCTCCAGTTACTTCAGTTGCTTCTCTTGGCAAGGAAGAGGCAAGCCCAAGCCTCAACATTTTCACCCAGTGCCACTATCTGCTGTCACACCATGGCTAAAGGAAGGAGCCACACCAGGTTACTGCCCTGGCAATGTTGTCCACCTCTTCTTTCATAAGCTACAGGATGAAAAAGTGAGAAAGCTTTCCCTGTCCCTGTCCTCCATACAGACAGAGATGAACACCAGTGAATGGATACATTAGAAAGTTCCAACCCTTGCTGAAGGTCTCCCACATTTCTGCAGGGGTAGTCTATGTTCCCCAATAGCTGGTGACAAAGTGGAGAACTCTGCAGTGAATGATTTCTTTGTGGCTTAGAACATAGCTTCAGAGTTCCGTGCAGCATGACATTTTCAGTGTTGCAATTTTGTTTCGAGTTTTCTTGAGAAGCAGTGTAGAATAGAACACTTTAACTGGTATTGCATTATCCAGTGGCTCCATTAACTACACCCTTAAGCATATGTTGTGCTGTGGATGACTAATCTGTGTCTCTCCACTAACAATAAGAAGCACCCTGAAGTCAGGAAACCTTCTGGTTGCTTTGGGCTCCAAGGGCAGGCTCCTTGAATGACTGAATGGCTCTGTGACTGGGTCATCTTTGTGTAATAAAGGTCCTCAACAAATGTAATTGTGCCCTTAAAGCCACAAAGAACAGGAAATAACTGAGTGGTGAATGTGGCTGTGGAGTTGCCTCCATCATCTAAATCTGGCTCTATCTGGCATTCCAGATACAATTCCAAAATGGCTTTGTTAGATAGTCTGCCAGAATGCAGCTGTGGCACCTTATTAAAATGAGCATTTTCTTTCTGGGTGGACATTTATTCATTTATTTCTGGTTTGGCATTAGTCAACGGATTAGCATCGGTAAAATGAAGGTGCTGAAGAAAGGAAGGGGTGAGGGAAGGTCTGAGTTACCACCACTGACTCACCAGATGAAGGAAGTGTTTATGGTGTAAAGTTCAAGTCCAACTCCAGCTTAATTTCTACTCTTCCTATCATCTCCTTCTTGGCTCCTGTGGTACCCCTGCACATGGGGGACATTTTGTGTTCTTTTGCACTTACTTAGGAATAATACTTCTCCCTGCAAACAGCCACTGAGTCTATGACTCTGTGCCTCTAGAAAATTTAATAATGAAAAGGACAAAAAAAATTATTAGAAGCAAGTCAAAGCAAATGCAAACACAAAGTAAAACTCTTAAATATGTAATCACACAGTGTTATGAAATCAAAATTTAGGGATTTTAGGGATGACTACTGCAGTTAACAAAGGAAACAAAAAAGAGGTCCCATAAAAGAAGGAATAAATGTCCACATTTGTTTCAGTCATTCAAGCAACAATCTTCTAAAACAGAAAGTTTTTTCAGAAGCTGAAATTTCAGTGAGTTCCAGATGAGAATGAAATTTACCTGGAAGGTGCCCCTACACTAAAGGAAGTCAGCATGACTTATCAAATCTGGTGTGAGTATTGCTATGTTTGAGTGCCATTTGAAAAGATTCATTGGCTATGTAGGCTTTTACTATCAGCATATTTATTTCACCTCCTAAATGAAATCCAATTTGAGGCTATTAATATTAATGTGCTGAGATAATTCTGATGATGAATTAATAAAACACTTGGCCTCTCAATATGCTGTTTGCTCTTACCATATAATGATGCTCTTAACTGGAAAAAGGAAGAGATAGAGCAGACTCCAGCAGGAGCCTGAAAATTAGAAACCGCTTCATTGTTTTTAGCTTGCTGCTTTAATGACAATCAATGGCATTGATTTTGGACTAGAAAAGTATTTACTAAATCTTTACCATGTGCTACAATCCCTATTTAGATTCCTTAAGCATAATCTGTATGTAACACCTGCTTAAAGAACTTCAACTATTTGATGAAAATAAAATTAAAAATATTTAATCCATTTCTGTAGTTTGTTAGAGATTTGATCCTGTTTCTTCTGTTAGTCATAAATATTGGGGTTTATGGAAAATAATTGTCTTGCCACTGAAAGCACATCTGTACCTTAGAAAAATGAGATTACATCAACAGTCTCATTCCTTTACAAGAGTAATTTCAGTTCACTGAACATTTTAGTACAGATAAGGCTAATTCAGCTACCTTATTATGCTAGAATAGATTTCCATTTGGGGAGCTGAATTCAGCTAATGTACATGATTTTTATATTAGTCTACACAATTAGCACACCATAACAAAAGAAAAAATATATGGATAATAAAATATTTCCACAGACAACTAATGTAAAAATGTATGTGTAAAGCTGTATACTGTCATATTAATACTTTATATAATTTATATTATTGATATAAGTGAATATGGAAAGCAATTACTTCTTGGCTCACATACAATTCACTGTGGTTAAAATGTAAAACCTTAATGCTAGTAGTTTGTACTTTTTATCTAAGAAAGAATGAAAAATTCTAATAATGTGATTTCTAAAAATTGTAATTTCATCTAAGATTTTGAACCTGGAAAGCCTGTCTAAGAGGTGATTCATAGAACTCATGCAATCTGATTTTCAAAGTGAAGTGTGTTTTAGAAATTCTAGAAAGATGACAAGCCTGGAAGTCCATTCCCAATACACTTCATATTTAAGCCTGAAGTTTTCACTCCAGCCAAATTGTCTCTCTGAAATAGGTCAGATGATATACATACACTCTTCTACCTTAACTGCATTGTAGGGGTATGAATAATATTAGGACACCAAGAAGCACCAACTGTAGCATATTATTGCTGAAATTTATAATATTATTAATAGTTAAGTTTTTGAAACAGAAAAGCTAAACAAACTACCCCCAAACTACTTCCCCAGAAAGAAAACAAAGAGAAAAAAAAAATCCAGTTTTCAGTCATTTAATTACAAAGAATTCAGTGTGGTAAAAGCTCTGTATGAATCCAGAGAAAGTTTGCTGACATGGAAGAGAACAAAATGATACTTACTGAAAATCAGATTTTTATTTTTATTATTTGCAGCAGGCTAACAGCAAGTGGATTTAGGTGGTAAGGGAGATGGAAGATATCACAGAGCACCGGTCGTGTACCAGCTCCCTTCTGATGCTACTTCTTTTGAGCAGGCCTAGAAGGAAGACCAGTATAACAAGGCTTAATGCAACCTACACTTCATAAAATGTGCCCTCTGCTCCCATGTCTGAGTATAAAATAGGCAATGCAGGTCAACAGGCACTGAATGGCCACACTAAAGGCCAGGGGACTCCTTTTTTTGGTCTATTTCCATTTTCCCTTACATAGATTAGATGATTAATTTTTCTCAGAATTTCTAACAACATGAAAAGACAGACCAAATGTTAACCTTCCTACATGCCTTTGGCCATTGTTCTGATGATCATGTTTTCTGTACAGCTATCATGTATGTTTGATTTTGTGCAGTTCAGATAGATCTGTCAAACTGAGAGCTGTTTTGGTATTGCCTGTGTTGTTCAGAACTAACATCATAACATGCAAATCATCTTGACTTTAGCCCATTTAGTCATCTTGACTAAATGATCAGTGACTCTTAAATCCCCATCACTATTGTGGATTATACTTGGAATATTTCTACGACCAGTGTTGTGTGAAAATTCTGACCTCTGAGAGAAAAAAATCTGTAGCATCATAGAGTTGGGTTGGAATGGACCTTTAAATGTCATCCAGTCCAGCTTCCCTCAAGTGAGCTGGTCCATGGACCAGGTTGTTTGAAGTCCTGTCCAAACTGACCTTGAGGGTTTCTGGGGCTAGAGCATCTACCACCTCTCTGGTCAACCTGTGCCAGTATTTCACAACCCACCCCATGTAAATTCCTTAAATCTAACCTAACTCAATGAGAGGAATCAGAACTCCTTTATCTTGAAGATTTCTCAGAGACTGATTTAAGAGGCTGCTTCACTCTCTTCTTTCTACTGTAAAATATTATATTTCTTAAAATCACTTAATTAGGTGAAAGAGGACTGATTTTAAAATATACAAATGTATTTTAAAATGTCAGTACTATTCAGTTATTGTAGCCTAAAACATTGTTTTATTTCATCTGCTAGTTATTTTCTTCTATAGTTGCAGGTATGTTTCCTAATTAGATAACCTAGAGCTAAACACTGGGAGTTTCTAAGTGTTAAGCATCTTTAACTTTTGATAAAGCAAGAGCAGAGAGTACCTAGTGCCTCAAAGGATAGGTCAGTGTTTATATAACATTGTGTGAGGATCGGTTTTTGTCTTGTTTTTCTTAGACATAATTTGATGTTTTACAATAGAAAAAAGTGTAAGCACAGCCCAGCATATCACTTCTATCACTGGTGTGTATAAAATGCTTCCCCTATGCTTTTAAGGTGATGAAAAGGACAACTACCTTGTGTCTAAATCAGGAGAGCTTGATATGATGTCAAAGCCTTTGGCTAAACATAGATTGACTTAATTCTTTCAATAATGAACTTTGGTCCGGAGCATTTAACAACCACAAGAGGAGAAACCCAATATAAAAGAGAAAATCTCCTCATTCAGGTTATCTTGACTCTGCTGCAGGCAAAACATAGAAATATTTTTTTTAATCGAGATTCTCTGCAGCAGCCCGTTCCAAATGCCAGTATCCATCACTGATGACTGGATCAATAGCTCTGTTTTGGCCCCAGTCTCCTACGAGAGATGGCATGCCATCAGTGACAGACAAATATCACAGTTAAGCAAAGTATCCAGCCAGACCTAGTAACATTTTTATTGATTTTTGTTGTGCAAATAATGTCTTTTTGGGCTGAATAAATGGCTTTGAGCCAAACAGTCATTGTTTATGATTCCAAAATGCAATAAAGGGACAGGAAATATATTATAGCCTATGTCTCAAGGCACACAACATAATCATCCTTTGGTGGTGAAAAACTATCCAGCTGAAACCATGACTGCATATTTATCCATGCTTAAAGGTACCTGTAGGACTTGCAAATCTTACACAAAATGTCCTGTTAGGAAACAGATGGTATTGCCCTTTAACCTATTGAATAAGTACTAGAAAACCAAGCAAAAAATAAGCACTATATTTCTTCAATCAATACAAAGAAAACACTTTATTATTTTCTCTTCAAATGAAATATCAAACTTGCCAAAATGGTATTAGGATGCTATGAAAAAGGGACTGCCCAGAAAGTACCTGGACAGTTTTTCAAATACTACAAAATTATACTGATAGTTGCCCAGCAACAATATTTGTTGGTTTTGTCTTTTAAAAGAAAATCTATTTTATTTTGCTAATATAGTTATTATTTAATAACTTAAGCGAACAATAAAACCAAAAAAAGTCTCCTTATATCTGCGCATTAAATAGCAAACATTTCCTACTGGGTATATGTTTAATACAACCAGTGGTTTTAATGAGAAATCTCAGTCCCAGCAAGTGTGCAGTGACCAGATTTTCTAGACACTCAGGTGTCATAAACAAATATTCCCTCTTAATGATATTGTCAAATCACCAGTACAATTCATTTGCAGTGAAGGTCTGAGAAAAGAACTTTTCTCATAACTGCCACGCTCTACACAAGGAAATATTTTTAAAAGGTTTGTTGCTTTCAATTAGCTAGAAATAAGCTGTATTAGCTTGCATTATTTCAAGGCTGATAAAACTATTTTGCCCTCATTGCACAACCCTGTGTTTTCATGGAAAATATAAATAATTCAAACACCTTTCAGAAAAATTCAAGAATATTTATCCTGATCTCAGAAAAGTCCATTTATCTGTAGGCAAATGCTACAGTAATAAAGTGCCACCTAAATCCCATCTCTCTCCTACATCTTCAAATTTCAAGCTTTTATTAACTCTCTCATGACAGCCTTAAATACATTTTGTGAAGGTATTTGGAGTACAAGACAAAAGCTGTTCCAAAGAAATGATACTCAGAATCAGGGACTTTTTTTCAATGAAGAAATATTTCAAAAATTAAATTGCAAAAAATGGACAATGGAAGTCAATAGGAAACTCTAAAAGGAAATATTACTGTAATAGCTTACATTTGTTAATGGCCTTATTATGTCTACTGTAAAACAGAAGTTCTTATACTTCTCAAAAAGTCTATTGCAAATTTTTTTATATTCTTCAACAGAAGTAGATATTCCCTTTGAATTGTACAAAATCATTGCAACAAACCTCCAATCATACATCTCTGCTGTATGTCCTTTTGAAGAGTTATTCAACTTTAATCAAAATGTCATTGAATGCTTCCAATGTTTTCAGGAGATTTAAGCTTTTTAAATTATTTTTTAAATTAAATTTCCCAGACTCTCAGCCCTGTAAACATTTCACTTGTGATCAGAAATTTTATGTGAGAACAGCTGCTTTGAGTCAGGATATCTCACAAGCCCAAAGTTATTTCTATGACTTAAGGTTCCTGATGCTAAGATGTGAAAAAGAAAACTAGAAATAAAATGAGACTTTGGACACGTCACACATAGTGCAGGATAGTCATAGATTTGGCACCTCTTTTCTCCTTGTCCACCTCATCTGAATATTCAGAAATCAGATTAACCACTTTCTGAAGGATGACAGAGGTGGGCATCCATCCTTCATTGACTCATTTTTGTACACCTTACAGATTCAAATCATGAGCAATATCTTATCTCTGAACCTACAGGGAAATAAATTGTCATTCTTCCATTTCCTAGGATTAAATTTATTAGACAAAAATCTCTTGTTCTTTGAACCCCTGCCTTCAGCAACAAGTACAAGTCTTCCTGAATCCACTGGTTTAGCCGTGGTAATTGATTTCTGCTCCTAGAAAGGGAATAACAAAATAGAAAGAAACACCTACTGAGTGTAATTCATCTGGTCTATTTTCAAATATCTCTCTGAGCAGGAAATAGTCCTCTGACAGTGTATGTTCCTTTCTGTTAACCACAAGGGTAGCCCAGAATTACTGCCTTAGACTTAGGTGTTTCTTCTACTTTTAGATAAACAAGTTCAGTGAAATGAATCCTGGTCATTTCAGGCTGACAGTCCTGAGCAGATGAGGAACTGGACAGGATTTCAGACACGTAGTTTCTTTATATTGTCGACTTTCATCCAGCCTGAGAAGTCTGTTTAGTTATTTTTAAGTCTTGCTTTAATTTTAACCCAAAAACCTGCTACCTAATGTTAGATATTTTGGTTTCACATATTCAGATATTTTGGTGAATTTGGCCTAGAGATCTGTTTGGGCTGAAATCTGTAGAAGTAACTGGACCTGCATATTGCACTCAGATGTACACATTTTTCTTTTCTGAGTTTAGAGGGTTTCAAGGCACTTTATTTTAAATTTTAAACTGAATGTAAATCAGAACTATTAAACCCTGAGGCATGAAGCAACGGGCAAACACTTCAGTGCATAGTCAGCCAGGTTACACATTTGTTCTCTGGAGGAGGTAGCCCTGGTGGACTCAGCCCCACAGTGACCCATTCCTGAGCTGGAGGATCAGGCCTGCAGAAAACCCAGGATGGGTATTAAGAGATCTGCAACTGTTCCTCCTGCAGACCTCAGGAACACATGTTCACATGCTTGACACAAACCGTCTGTGCCAATAAAACCCTGCCCATTGTCATGCTAAGGAAATTCAACCCTCCCTGCAGACTGAGCCCTGTCTGTGTCAGTTGGCCAGGCACATCTTCTCCTGGGGGAGTTGAATCCTGCCAACTGAGAACGTGGTTTCCAGAGGGCAAATAAATAGGCTGTAACAGGATAGCATGTGAAATATTCCTGCAAAGACTAGTCACCTGGGTGTTATGAACTGTGATGTGAAGATATGACAGTGAATGTTGTTAAGGGTATGAAAACATCTTCTTTGATGAGGCTAAAAATAATGGAATAAAAATGGTTTATTCATAATCCTGTTATTACAGATTCTGTTTTCTCTTTAGGTAAGAATGTACATCCATTGCTCTCATTTCAAGGGTGAAATTTATAGTGGGTTTTTTTTTAAGAACAAACAGGGAAAGGTAAAAAAAAAACCCAAAACCATGCTTTGTCTGGCTTTTAAAGACAATGACAGCTGTGGCCAGACTGATCTCATCACCCCATCGGCAATATTTTTATAGCAGTTAGAGTAATGCTAAGACAGGGACTCTCATACTTGCATTTATCCAACTGTTTTCTTTTGGGGCTCTTCTCTGGTGATATTTAACTTTCTGATCTGTTTTTCACATGAAATTTTCTATGCATAGTCTCTATCCATAGCTGAGTTACTGGGAGTGCTTTCCTGATGCTTGGAGGTGTGTGAATCATGGCCTAGAATTGAGCTTTTCTTCTTGGGCAGAAAGGAAGGCTGATGGGGAGAAAGGCTAGGCTTGAGTATATGCAAACATGATGCCTGCTCAGATGCACTTAACCAACACAGGCCTGGATATAGAGCACAAGATTTGCATGAGAAAGGCTTCCTGGAGGAAACAGCATGAGCCAGTGGACAGGCTCCTGACAAAGCAGTCCAGATGTCTTGTGATCTATCTCCAGTTTTCTCTAGGTTGCCATGTGATCTTGGGAAAGCTGCTTTCCCTGTGAGTCTCAATTTCACAGTCTGAAGATGTTTAGAGGGGCTCCTAACCTAAAATATGAATCCAAATATTTCTGAAATGCTTATTTTAAACAACTACAATGACCACAAATATAACTCACTAATAATATGTTTAAGAGAGAACAAAGGGTCATCTATTATACCTTTGAGAGGCAAATCTCCAGCTTGATGATCTCTTGTTTTCCTTTATCAGCAATATCTCTTTGCTTTTTCTATTTCACTGAAAATATTTGATACAGGGGTTTTTCTCATTATCACAAATATTCACAATAGATTTTAAAACACTGTACTAGGAAGAGGAAGAAAGTGAGATTTCTGTCTCATGTACTGTGATTTTGTCTTCAAAACTCCTGAATAAGTTTGTCTTTGAAAGGTACAAGTAGACCTAGGCAATATTTCAGCCTAAAAAAGCTGAAGCAATTTTTATTAAAAGGAACAATTTCTGTAAGACACCATGGACTGAAACACAATAGGTCACAACTGCACCTCCTCTATTACCTCTGTATTATAATAAAGATGTGATTATAGTATATGTAAGCATATAAAAACAATCATGCTCACATTGAACATCACAAACAAAGTACACAAACCAGAACAAGAGAAATGAAGCAGCAGCACTATTAGTAATTGGTGAACACTTTTAGGAAGTCTCTGGTCTACTAGGGTACAATAAAGTCCACAACATTTTGTCTCTTAGTGATACAACAGGTACAGTAGATAGACTTCTTTTGCTGGGGTGAATAAGTCCAATATCAGCTACAGGTTCATAGCCTGCAAACTGCGTGGTTTCCCCAAGAATTAGGACATTTCAGGGACTTTTTTAGGCTGGTTGAGGAACTTTACAGGGAAACCATCTCAGTGACTTTGGTTTCTTCTGAGGCTCAGGGAAAGAGACTTAATTAGAGCAGGAATACATGCACATTCTTGTGTATGAGGGAGAGTTCCATCTCCACACTTCTTAACTATTTAAGCCATGCTGAAGTACTCAGCCATTTGATCTCAGTATCATCTGGGGACCAGCTGTCCTGCCAGCTATCCCACTCCCCATGCGGTCTCTGCACCCCATATGTTTCCGGCCCTTTTTCCCACATGCCTTGATCTCCCTGTATCTACCAGATAACCAGATTTCAGTATCCTTGCTTACCTTACAAGTTATCTGGGCATGATACAAATGGTGGTTTCCATCTCCATTTTGTACTTATCAGATAGCTGGCCAAGCTTGGCACCAGTTTTCTGCGGTATTGCAACAAAAGTAACACTACAGAAAGTTCCTGTGTTGTTTGATAAAATACATCAAAAGTACAAAAGATGAAAAAAATCAGACGATAGAGGATTTTTTTCATCCTGATAATATACTTATTGCCTGGAAAGAGATCGAGGAAGATATGTTTTTTGAGGGCCAGTGACTCTTTCCAAAAATATTCTGCTGACAGAGGAAGGTTGATCACTAGACAGAGTCAATAATTTATCTCTTTCTGTCTGCTTCTTCTTCAGTGATGTTGAGGTCTAAGTAGGTGTTACAACCACTTTCTGCTGCTGGAATCCAGTCTTCATGATAATCTTAATATTATAATACATAACTGGTGCCATGAGTTTTTCCTGGTTTGCTGAGCATTCATATTAAAGGAGAAGTCTGCAGCTTCTCACGCTCGTGAATGTGAACACAGGACCATGTTTTGTAAATATTGGCAATATTATGGATTCCCTCTCCAAGAGAAGGGGAGATTGAATGACATTCTCCTTGACCAATGTGGTGGAGAGGAGGGGATTCCATCCCCCAATCCACAGGCCCCATAAGAAGTGTATAAAAATTGAGTTTTGTAAATAAACTTGGTCTTCTGCCCTGCATGCTCTGTGAACCCAGACTGTGTCCCCCAGTCTCATTTCCTGGTAGGCCTCGTGGTGATACATAACCCCATATAATACTGTATCTGATTCTATATGTTTGACTTTAGAAACACTTCTCTATTCTACCATCCTTTTTCAAAGGTTTTATGATCATTTAAGATTTATCTGGCAATATAAACTATGTTCTACTCTTTCCAAACACTTCTTGTACTCTGTTATATTTTAAAAATTGCATTTTATGCATCCTGTAATCAATCATAAGTATGTATGTCTTCATCATGAACCAAATTTAGAACGTCACTTTGACTTGATTACACTCAAGGTAGAAACAAGGCTCATACTACCTAGTCCCCTTCTGAACTCTGAACAGCACATCTTGAGTAGAAACAATAATGTTTTGCCAGGGTAACACTCCACTGGCTTCTCAGCAGCACTCCTTAATGGAGAATAGCTATTTGCAAAATACTTTCAAAAATACACAGTATTGCAAGTTATTTCTGCACACTTTTTTTACTTGCAGATAAGCATATTCTCTCCTTATATCAACCTAATGTCAATGCATGACCACACCTTTCAACATGGAATTTTCCCTTTAGCTGAGAAAGTTGTAGCAACCTGTCTACACAACCCTGCTAAAGCAGACACCTCCGTAAGTGAAATGCTTAAAAAAAATTATGACTATAGCCAATATCTGAAAAATGTTTCCTGCATCTTGTAACTCTACCATTCAGGATTAGATCCTGAGATAGCAATGCATCAACTAGACTCATATTTTCAGGCATGGCAGAGGCTCCACTTACCTCTGTAAGTGTACCAGTGCCTCTTTTCATATTAGGACTTGCATTCTCACACAAGAAACTGAAGCAGACCCCTGCTAAAAATCTCACAGTGAAACTGAGGGAGAGAAATCTTGATCTCAGAGTTCTGAAAAATTTGATGAGGCTTTTGGGACATGAGGATGGTCAAACATTTTAACAGGTTGTCAAGAGAGGCTGATCCATTTCCATCTATGGAGGATTTCAACACCAGAGTGGATAAAACCCTGAGAAACCTGGTCTAACCTTGTAGCTTACCACGCTTTGATCAAGGGGTTGTACAGTAGACCTTCCTTAAGACATTTACAACCTTACAAAAAATTACCCCTATGGCCTTGTGAACATAAGGATAAAAATTTCAAAAAACAAAACATTAAGTTGCGTTAATTTACTCATGGTTTTAATTCTCACATACAATAATGTTACCACATTTTTAAAACATATATGAGATGGAACCATGCATAAGATAGATCTAATACATTTTGGTGCCAACTGATGGTATTTTTTGCCTGATGGTTCTCTGACATCTAGCTTATGATTAATGCTAATAAGCATAATGTTTTCAAAAGAACAAATCAACTGGAAGATATCATCAGTGTCTGTAGTCCCTAATGATGGTCATATCAGTATAATAAAGGAACACAAGGATATGATCCTGATGTTATATTAGACATATGGGAGCAAACAAAAGTTGTCTAAAGGTATGTCAGCAGCATATAGCTGGATATACAGCTGAAGAGGTTTTCTAAATGAGTTTCTCTGACTGTGCTCCTCCACTTATGTGAATACTGAGAGGTAATGCTTGTTCATAAAGCAAAATACTTTTCTAGTTCCTTTGTTTCTTGGTTGTAGCGTGAGTAAAATGGAAGAAAGTATCATTCTGCAGAACAGAAAAGGACTTAAGCACTGAGAGAGACTTGAAAATAATTTAAAAGCACTTTACAAAACTATTGCAATGATATTGTCATAGTAACCTATTCCTCCTGGACTGTGATTATAGGAATCAGGGAGCGAGCAAAGCAGTCATGAGGATTTTTCTGGGTTATCTGGCTTTGAAAGGATCATGTTCAAACCCTGAAAAGATAAAAGAGAGACTATACAGAATGTAAGCTGGACCGTTAAACATTTCCATATGACAAACTCCTCTCCTGAGATCTGACCTGCCTGTAGATTCCCCAGTTTGCAGATCTAAAGGAACCAGGCCCACCCGTGCCTGCTCTAAAGAGAAGAAGCTGGGCCTGACTGGCTTTTGAAAACTACTTTAAAATTCTCGCCAGAAAATACCTCCATAAAAAGGAAGATATATCCATAAAGCATTCAAAAGAAAATCCCATGAACCAGGATTTTTAGAAAGTAACTTCTCTAAAAGTGATTGTAAAAACAATATCCCATGTAGGCATTTCTGAAAGAAATAGCTGCCCTCCATAGAAGACATTTCTTTTTCCTACAAATTATTGGTAAATTATGTCCTTGGGCAGCAATCCTGACATTTATGCACGTGCATAACTCCAAGCACATGTCTAGTTTCATAAAGCACAATGGAACTATCTGCATTCCTAAGGTTAAACATAAGTATTTGCAGAATTGAGATCCATAGTCCTAAATCAAAACTTTATCTGCCAGCAATAATTATGCTGATGAAATAGAAAATTGGAGGCATGAGTGGTCAGATATAGCTGTTTCTCTTTCATCCTACAGTGTTTCTCCATTACACCTTCAGCATCTCCATGGATGTTAGAACTCGATCTCACCTTCCCATGGTGACAACAAGGCCTTAGGTAAATCACAGGAAAATTTGGGTTTCCACTGCCACTCAGGATACTCCTAGCTGCATGCCTACCTACAACAGCTAGTGACAGGGCACACTTTCCAGCTGCCACTGCACACTGCAGCTGCCCAGGTCAGCTGGTCCTGTGGCTGGTGTCAGGCAAATAACAGGCAGCCCAAGGTCATTCCAGAAAGCTTGCTACATGTATGACAAGACCAAGTGGGATCTTCAGACAGCCTAAAATCAGCTGCTCTTCAGACAGAACAGACACCTACAGCAAAGCTACAAGTATCTCTCTCACAGAAGAAAATATTGGTACTTCCAGACTGTACTTCTAAAGAGCAAATATTCAATGAAACACCATAATTCTAGGAACAAGGCTATCAAACTGATAATTTTAATCAATTATCAAAGTACGATCAGGCACCCAAATTAATATTGAGTGAACAGCCATATCATAAATGCAGATGTGAAATCCTTTCTAACATTAATAGAAGTCAAGTTCAAATCCTCCTCTTAACTTCTGACACTCAAAATACATGGGTGCATACATCTTAGGAAAGCCTATCACTTAACCACTTAGAATCTATTCTTAGCAAATGAAGAACAGCTTCTCTGGAAAGTTTCCATGTAGATTCTCTATAACTATTGTAAACCCAAAGCACTCATTTCTCATTACAAATTTCCTGTTACTTAAAAATGATAATATTGTTAGTCTTCTAGATTATCACATCTAGTGATCTAAAAAAGTCACTGGCTATTCAGATCAGCTAACATTTTTTGTAATCTTAATTGGTTATGGTCTGTTCTGTATTTGTTCGTTCATGGCCTGGAAGCCTAGTCACTGGTTGTCCTTCAGCTTAGCTTGATACACTGTTGTCAGAAAGCTGAACTCAAAGGCATATCTAGCTCACAAAATTACTCTGCATAACCAATCCAAGGTTCTAAAAATCTTCTTTCATTTACCATGTATATATTGCATAACCAAAAAATTTTCTCACTTTTGCCAGTTATTTGTAGCAAGAGAAATGGACTGGTTTCCCTTCCTCTACAACATTCCTTGTTTTTCTCTTTTTCTAATGCTATTTACACGCCTCTCATAAGGGGTTGTCCTCAGCTAGTCCATGTGCTCATTGTTTGTCTTTCAGCTGTTTGTTATGTGGGTACTTCTTACCTACAACTTCTCATATCTTTTTCCCTTTGATGGTCCTATTGTTCACATACGTATATAAAGTCCTATACCTTGTGCCTGGCTATGCTATCAGAGTTTTCTAAAATATTTGTGTCCTGATGTTATTTAAAATACTCTTTAGTATGCTTATATTTAACTAATCATTGTTAGTTACTAATTAACAGGTATAATTTCTAATTGCACAGATCTCTACTTTGGCTTCAGAGCCCATCTTACAGGAGGAGACTGAAATAATTTGGCAGAGAACTTGACAAAAATAAAGTGGTGAAGGGTTGTCTGTCGATGATGGTCATGAGATTCTGGAAGTGCCTTTTTGCAGAGGAAATTTAGGGAAAGCATGTAATTTTTAGGTGGATCTGACCAGTTTGTCCCATTTTTGAAAGGAGCAATATCTTGTGATTTCTGCAGTGGCAGGCAAACAGGTATGATGACTCAGTTCAAGTTCTATAATCTTGTGTCCTCCTTCCATATGCTGGTTGATGATTAAGTGACCCAAGGGAGGAGAGAATTAATAATCCCTGCAAATAGGAACTACTACAGTGACCTGCCATTATGCACATCCAGCACAGAATAGTTCTTCTGGACCCCTTCGTGACTAAGCCATTCACAACCTGCTCCTGCTTTTGTGAGGAGTCAACGAGCATTTAATGAGTAACTTCAGGCTCTGTAGCCTTACACAGGAATTGCACTGTTCTTGGGATTTGGGCCTGTATTTTCATTTCTATCCTACCAGCCCTAGAATTGGGACTGCTGTAGGATGGTTTTGGAAGTATTATCTATTTGGTCAAATTAAGATGACAGTTCTATATTTCTGAAAAAAGAAATCTTGAATAGCCCAATAAGAAAATAGAATTCCTCTTCTATCTTTCACTTCTTAATATTGCAGTAGGATACTGGAAAACATGGTACCCAGTTTATACCTTACCAGCAGCTACTCAGTCAAAGCAGAATTCATAGCAGATAGAGACAAATCATCTGATGGCAGAGTTTAAAAGAAACCTGTTACTATGACAACAGATAGGGTCAGATAACAAAATGAACAGACACTTTTGATCTTCAAAAAATTCTTTTTCCTTTGCTCTCTCCTCTGTTATCTGGACCACTCCATCAAACACCTAGCAGATAACAGAGTTGAAAACCCAATCGACCTTCAAGGAAGACCAGACAAGCTGGAAAGTCTATGGAAAGGTTACTATTACAGTGGAAATGCTTATGATGATATTTTCTCTGTGTATGTGTATGTGCATGTGTATTTTACCAAAGTAACACGGTACTGTTCAAAAGGCTTTACAAAAGCCTCTAACATTGCACTGTTGAGATTTTTTTATTATTATTTAGTGCCATTCAAAGAAAGAAAACAGAATATAATGTGATTTGAAATGATCTGTTGTATAGTCATGTTGTACAGTTAACATATTGTGAATGTAAAGAAATATTTAGGCCCTTTTGGATTTTGAAGAAGTAATTTATTGTGCATGCTGTACCACCTAATGTTACTTTTCTCATGCTACAGAAGCTAGAAAAATGCCTCTGAATATGAAACCCTAAAAATATTATAATATCGTTTTAGTATTATTTTATTAATATAAACAATAATACGAATAATACTAATACTAGTAATAATAATTATTAATATATTCAAAGTTTTATATATTGATAAAAATCTGTGTGTTGCACACTGATGAGTTGGAAATAGAAACAAAGAACCATACAACCACACTTTACAGCTAAAATGACAAATCACCAGAGACATTAAAAAAAAGAGAGAAAAAATACACAAACTCAAGGGAAAATGCTTCTTCACCATCTGAGGCTACTGTAGAAGTAAGCTTTCAGTGTAAAACTTAAAAAGTGTGTAGGGTATGGCACTTCCTATATGAAGTAGTCCTGCTGTCCTAAAGAGGTGGCTCAGCCCAGGAACTGGGTTACATAGATGAACCTGTTTTGGGCCAGGGTTTCTACTCCAAGTTTATTTTTTTAGTCCTGTCCCATGCAGTAGTGCCATTGAATGGTTCAGAGAGAAGGTGACAGTTCCAGAAATTCTGTTAATTTAAGCTAAGCATGAAAGATCTGCAATATTGCACATCAGTAACCTCTCCTGATCCCTATGGTCTGTATTCATCCTTGGCACACATGTAGTATATTATATTTAATATGTGCACCAGAGGAAATACTTATCCTGCACCAAAAAAAAAAAAAAAAAAAGTTTACTAAAAATTTCACAGCTCTGATTTCTGTGACTTTCACACAAAAACAACTATTGCAACTATGAGTTAAATTTCCAATCAACCAAAAAAAGAAAGACTTTGGTGCTATGGTGCTATGCTGTTACAGAAATTACACTGCTGCTTTCAATATTGTCAACAGGGAAGGACAAAAAACCACTACCTTCACTTTAAAGAAACTGAAATTTTGTTCTTTGTGCTTTGATCAAGAAAGAAAATCTTTACTTGACCAAAATCGATCTGTATTTTAAAATTATGAATTTCTCTTGATAAGGCAAAACAAGATTTTTTTCATTTTAGCGGATTCTACACCAGCACAAAAAACAAAAACAAACAAACAAAAAAAGCTCTGATTCCTGGATGAATAAGTCCCTACAATTCCATAAAATAATTTCACACTTCATAAATTGCACAAATGTTTGTTTCATGACTAAACTTTCAAAGTATTTTTCTAATGTTTTTTTATAGCTACCGGAAAAGCAAACATAAAATGTCATGTTGTCATTACATAAATTTGTGTTGACTTTATTTTTCAGCCAAACTTTTATTCAAAATTTGGGAGCTCAAAAGATTCATCAATTTCTAATTCACTGTGTAATTGTTGCTTGATCATACCAACAAGTGCAGGAGTTTGATTTTCAGTTTTAGCACCTTTAGTTGTCAAAATGAATGTCTTTATTTTTATTTAGCTCAATTGACTGTAAATACCATGCTCATGTAGCTTATGGCCATAATTTTAATGGATAAAAAGAACAAAAAGTGCTGTGCAAGAAACATTATACAGTACTACTCAATTTCTGTAGAATAATCCATTACAGAAACCCCTTGAATGAAAATTGTAGAACAAAGCAAGAAAAAGACATGGCCCATGAATGATTACATGGCCTTACTGTTGGCTGATCTTTGAATTCTTCAGACCTGAAGGGACACTTCTATTCTAAGTGAAGTGGTCTCAAAAGCAAAAAGAAAAAAACATTTGCATTCCTTCCAAAAGTATCATCCACATTTTAAAGCAATGGAGAGGAAGAAAACAGTCTTAGAAAATTTTGCAAAGTTATTACTATCTTGCTAACACCTGTTTACTCCATAAAAGTATTGCCCTGTTGTCATATTGCAGATTAAAAATGTCCGGTTGAGGCAGCTTTGAATTTTTGAATGAAATACATTGTACATGTCTCTCCCCTCGCTACTAGCATGTGATAACAATGCCATAGCAGTCATAGCTTAGTATAGTAGTTGTTTAAAATGTAGTTTTTTGTTTGCTAAATTTTTGTAAATTTTTAACTCCAGTTTTCAAAACTTTCCCTGTAATTCCTTACAATTTTCTTGACAATTTGTAACTAAGTCTGTGAGGCATTTCTTTTTCTCTAGAAATGAGAAGCCAGTACTTATACAACAACTTATGTTCAGGTAAGGTTTCAGCAGAAGCATTACACATTGTCAACACTGGAGAAAAAGATTGTTTATCAAAGTCAAGTCTGACTCCTACATCAAGACTTTCATAAAACTCTTCATGCAGGTGTTGAAAATCAAAGGGCTTTATATTTTACTGCTGGAATATTTTACCTGGTATCTCCTGTAAAGCAGACACCATTAGAAGAAAGCCAAAGCAGCCAGACTAGAACGTAGTGTCAGCAAAAATGGGACTTCTTATTTATTTATTTTCTTAGCAGTTGCATGATACAGTTGAGTGGTTCTAAACTGTGTTTCCTATGCTGGCCTGCTAGCTCATGTAGAGAGCAACTTGCATTCAGGAAACCTGCAGCCTCTTCTTTGGGCAAATTCAGCAGCCACACTTTACCCTTTAGGGTAATTTACTGAGACATATAACCTTTCTGTTGGGTCCTATAGTGTTGGCAATGGAAAGATACTCAGGAACATGGTGGACCACACAGTCTCACCAGGGAAACTGCTGCATGGGAAAGACATGGAGGCAGCAGGCACTTCCAGGAAATGCAGTTTGATTTGGTTTGATTTGGAGGTCAGCTATCATCCTTTCTCTAAATAAAATGTATATGAAATGAGTCAAAACAGTATCTCAAAATTATAAGATACATGCCTGTAAAAAAACCAAAAACCAACAAAAAAGAGCAAGCAACTTTTAAAGTGTCTACATACATTCTAAATTATTCTTAAACATCAATGAGTTGGCACTGTACAGTAAGCAGGGATACTGATAAATTAATATTTATAGAAGGACCCAGGGCACAGGCTTGGGAGCCCATCTCTCATCTGCTCATATAGCAGACAGCAGGATAGCAACAGCTGCTGGAAAACTCCTCCCTTCAGCCTAGCAGGTCTTCTCTTCAAGTCAGTCAGCACCTCAGTTGAGGGGACAAGATCACCAATTTGTGATAATTACTGGAAACTGGACTTGGACATGGAAGGCCTTTTCCTCAGGTCACTTGAAGAATTTACAGTCACTTCCAGCTATTATTCATCTGATCTTGAGGTGAACCAGAAACAAAACAATCTGTGCTAGATGATTTTCAAAGAATGTGAGCCGCATCTAAGGAAGAAAAAAAGTATTATTAGA
>VXBR01007020.1:466641-512339 GCA_013400215.1 Cisticola juncidis | reverse complement strand
AAAAGCTACATATTATGTACTGCATCAATGTATCTATGTCTCAAGCTAGGGAAAAAAAAAAAAAGTCCAACCCCCTTCCCAATCTCTATTCATATGGGAAAAGCAATTTCTGATTTCAGATAACAAATGTCTCCAGATAGTAAGTGTACATGTAACATTTGCTATTTTTGCCTTTAATATTCTTCCATTTAAAAAAAGCCTTCTGAGAAATTATTTTAGGTAATTTCACAAAGTTCTGATTTTTAAAAACAATTGCCCTATAAAAGGCCACTGTTCAGCAGCTATTCAACTTGTCTTTTTAACAAAATAAAAATGTGCAGGTGAGTATTGTACTGTATGTCAATAACTGAAAAAAAGAAGATGTTAAAGCAAGCTAAATAATTGCCTAACAGTTCTTGTACTAATGACCATAAACTTCTACTATGTTAATTTTTCTCTGCACTTTTAATTACAGATCAATAATACTTTGTAGCTGACATTTAAAAATGCTGAACTGCATGTAGGAACACAGACTGAATAAAAAAATACGATGTGGTACTGAATTTGCCAAATCAATAAACTTTGCCATTTAACAAACAGTAACATGTAAGCAGTCACCAAAATTAGCAAGTATAAAAGACTATGCTTCAAGTGCTTAATTATTTTTTAATAACACTAAGCTTCAGTTCATTGACAAAATTCCACTGCTGTGTAAATCACCCATTCTATTGTTTGTTTGCATCTTTTTCCATGGTTTGATCTTAGCTCAAGGAAAGCTAAACACTGCACACACATTCTCTTTAGAAAATAAGGTTCTTAAAAATCAAAATGTGAACAACATAATTCCACAAGTTTTGGCTTACCTTTCCTTACTTAGATAAATGATCTTTTCTTTCCTTTTAAAAGGCCTTATTGTGACAAGTACATTTAATAAATAAAATCATGGCATTAAACATTAGTTACATTTGAGAATATCAATACAATATCAATGATTCTGTTTGGAACAAAGGGCTAAAATCAATAAAATGTCATTTAATTTCCTATACCTGCTCCTATATGCTAAGAAAATCATAAAGAAGAGGGTTTTTTTTCAATATTCTAAACTCTTCAGACTGCTATTTTTTACACTTGCTATTTTTTCTTTTCTTTTTATTTTACTTTTATTTTCCTCCTTAGAATTTTTTTTTCACTGCAGCAGTAGGCTGACTTTTCTGTAAACATTGTTGCTACCTGATTCCCATAGACACAAAAATATTTCTAACCATGTTGTATGTGTTTTTACACATTCAGGAGTATGGAAGGACACATAACTGAGAATTAAACTAGTAAGTCAGTGTTTCTGTATTGTTAACTTGTGCCAATTCAGTTTGAGTGCTCTTTTACTGTTTTAATTTTCTGGCCTGTGCTAAGATTTTTGAGTGGAATATGGGTAGCTAAAGCTAAGGTTGCAAGTAGGATCACCAGTTCATTAATTTCTACAATATTATAGGAAGTATGTGACACCTCCATATCAGTTCCAACCTAAATGATCATTGCAGTGACAGATGCTACAACAAAAATGTTCTTTTTTGCTGCTCTATAAGATATGGCAGACATTCTGACACCAAAGCTGGATATAACATGGAAAATCCAGCATGTGCAAAATGTTACATTGCTGAGAAGAAAAAAAAATACATGTTGAATCAGGACACCAAATAAAAGAGGACTCCACAAGTATCTTGTTTGTCCTGCAGCCAGATTTGGAGGAAGAAGATACCAGGAGCAGTGATTGGGACCTTCTGTCATCTGCCTGTACTCCAGCTAATCAACTAGAACAGTGACTACTATTTTATTGAGAAAACCCAATATCTGTGCTTTTGGTATCAGGCTGGTTTATCCTAGAGTATAAAAAAATTCAGTTCAAGGGTGAAAGAAATGGTAAAACATTTCAGTACATCATTACCTACAAGCTCTATTTTCTGTTTACTTCCTAGAACTCTCAATCCGAGCTGAAAATATCAAGAAATTCTCTCATTAAGACAGCTGTTGCACATTTTTAAATTTAGAACTGAATTTTGCAACTGTTATTGACATTAAACAGCCCTTAGTCTTGTAAGTGGTTCAGGCTAAGTCTCCTTTAAATCAATGGATTTACTGTTTCCTAACTGGGTTGACATAATTGCTACATAGTTCCTAGAGGTGACTTAGCAAAATCTGCTTAGGAGATTTTACACAAAAGTAACTCACAAAAAACACACTGAGTGAATAGACTGTCTCTCCAGGGAATTTTCCCTGTGTGATACCAGTGATCTGCAGTGCCACCACAGAGATATCCCTGATCCCAGGTACACCATCCAGCATAAGAGTGGAAAGGAGGGAGAAATGTGCTTGGAAAGGTGGAATTAAGGAACACTCATCAGAACTGTTTTCACGACTTTTTACTGCTATCACGCAGTATACTGCAATATCAGGTGGGCATAGAATTGAAGCGGACATCACTTTTAAGTGTTGCTGCCCTGGTCTGCACACCAGTAGACAGTGTTCCTAGGCATGCTTGTCCCAAGGTAAGCCTGTCCCAATGTCTGCTGAAGGACTCCCAAGCACAAGTACAGGCTGGGTGGTAGATGGATTGAGAGAAACCCTGGGGAAAAGTACTTGGGGGTGTAGGTCAACAAGAAGCTCAGTGTGTCTCAGGACTGTACACCTGCATCCCAGAAAACCAAGTGTGTCCTGGGCTGCATCAAAGGAAACATAGACAGAGGGGTGAGGGAGGTGATTCTGCCTCTCTACTCTGCCCTTGTGAAACCCCACCTGGAATACTACATCCAGCCCTGGGACCCCCAGCACAAGAAAGACATGAACCTGTTGTAAAGAGCCAAGAGGAGGGTCACTAAATTGATCACAGGGCCTGAGAGAAACACATCTTCTGTGAAGACAGACTGAGAGCATTGGGGCTGTTCAGCCTTGAAAGGAGAAGACTCTGGGCAGACCTCAGAGCACCTTCCAGTCCCTAAAGGGGGATTTCAGGAAGGAGGGAGAAATACTTTACACAAGGGCATGCAGTAGAGGGATAAGGTAAAATGGCTTAGAAGCTGAAGGAGAATATATTAGGAAAAAATTCTTTACTGTGAGAATGGCTTGAACAGGTGAGATACTTGAACAGGTTGGCAAGAGAAGGCATGGGCGTCCCATCCCTGTAAGTTTTCAGGGCCAGATTGGATGGAGCTCTGAGCAGTGCAGTCTAGAGGAATCTGCTCTTGCCCATGGCAGCTAGTTGGAACTAGATGTTCTTTGGGATCCCTTCCAAACCTTTCTGTGATTCTGTTATTCAACTTGTTAGTATTGCCCACAGGATACCAAGAGAGGTTAACTTCTAAACACAGACAGAAAATGAAAGGAAAAAAATAACACAAAAAAAAAACCCTAACCAGCAAAGAGAGAAGTTTCTCAGTCCATTTCACCATGGGCTCAAAAAAACTTATGTTAAGTAGAGAAGCACAGCATGGGAACAGAAACTCTAGTCAAGAGCAGGAAGAAGAAAATTACAGCTTTGGATAGCCTAATCTGCCATTGAAATTAAAGTTATGAACTATGTGCTTAGAGTAACTCAGAGGGGGAATTCAAGCACCTTCATGGTGTGCTGCAACAGAAAAGTGGTTCAGTTGTTTTATTATGATGTGGTCCCCTTATTCCAATGTGTTTTTTCTGCCCGCAATACCGTGACACTTGTGTTGCTCCGCTTTGCTCTGTGCTTTGTACTAATGAACTGATACCATACACTATTTGACTACTACTGCAAATATTAAACTTCTGGTCACAGGTGTCAGAATCTGGGAACTTATTGTATTTTAGCTGAGATCACTGACAGTGCTAGCATTAAAAATTTCAATCATTCAGAAAAAGTAGCAAAAATTTTGGAAAGCTTCCTGAAATACTGATCAGCAGAAGTAATATTTTGTTGTCACAAACTAGAATTTCTGAGCATGTAAGTTTCTCTCAAATGAGGAAGGTCTGGGAAAAATATTCAGAATAATTTTGAGAAATACTGAGAAGGTACAAAAAACTTGCTGTATCTTTTGCCACACTTGCCAGTGATCTCCAGTTTCAATTTGCCTGCCAACAACACAGTCAATATTAAGCAGTAACGACTGAGTTTACTGAAAGCTTCTGTTTTGCTCTGATATAGGCATAAATATGAATGCATAACTCTGGATACATAACAAAACCTGACTGACCATGACAGTATCCAACATGCATTGCTGACTTTCATCCATATCACTCATAAATTATGAGTAACCCTAATTTCAGCCACAATGGTATGCTTTGCTAGTGCCATCTTAGTTCTCCTTTTCCAATTCATCTTCCCATGATGAAAGTAAACTAGAAAATACAGTTACTAAATACAGTTACCAAAAACATTCCAACATCACAAAAATTTTCTGTTCTCCAGTAAGTACTTTACACTGTACAAGAGTTATCAACAGTGGAATATTCAAGAGAAAAGAAGGCCAGATTATTTCACACAAAAAAAGCTCGGTTCAACCTATCCTATTTGATCAAGCCCAAATACTATCTAGTTGGTTTTTGAAATATCAACTAAAATTGGTAAAACACAAATTATTAATTTTCTTAGACAAATAACAGCTGAATATGAAATATTTTAAGCATACCAGAATTGTACCCATTGTCCTAGTGCTCCTCATAGTTTAACACTGCTGGCTTATAAAGATATCTTGGGTTGAAAAATGTAATGAAAAATGTGTATGCTATTTTCATCTGCTGAAGTTGGTTGGGAGATGTTGTGCTTTATCTCTTGTAACTCTAGAGGAGGAAGAGGGTGGATGCCTTCTGTTAATGGGACACCTGATAACACCAGATAAGGCAGAGCCTTCTTATCTCTTCCTCCACCCATCCTCCTCCAAGGGACATCAGCTGTGAATGGGCCATTTAAGGCCTCTCACATGACTGATAACATCACCTCATTCCATTGTGAGATGCTCCACCCAGTGGGAGGAGCCAAAGCCTTTCCACCGGGATAAAACCAGCAATCCCAAACACCAAGATAGCCTGTTTCCACTGGATTCTCGGAGGAAGACTGGACTCTTTCTTGAGGATCATCTCTACTCCAATGAAGCCACATCTGTCACTCCAGGAGGACTTAGTTTGGGCTGTTTCCAACACCCTGACCAACAGGGTGTCAGATTTGCATTCTGACTCTGTCAGTGGTCTTTTGTACTATCGCATTTATCTTATTTTATTTTTAACTTTTTTGTTGTTTGTTTCTTCTCTCCCTATTAAATTGTATTTCTGACTTTGAGGCTCACTGGTTTTGCTTTCAAACCAGTACAAAAGGGAATGTGGACATTATTTAGACATCAATGCATTTAACTGGATTTTTTTTTTAATTGGTAGAAGTTATGTATGCCAGATCTGTTCTTGTGAAGTGGATACAAGGCAACACAGACACTAAAGCAATAAAAGGGAAAACTCTAAAGTAAACTGAATATCATTATGATTTCTAGCATTTTTATTTTAGTGTTCTGAAGAAATTTAGTATTGGTGTGACTAAGATCTTGTCCAAAACATCTTTTTCCTCTAACATACGCTGTTCCTCTAACTGCCTGAACTAGTACATCAACAAGCTGATATACCTCTATTTCATCAAGCTCATGTAGGGAATGACAGATTCAAAAGTTACTTAAACTACAAGTAAATCAGTTAAAATAAATCAGAAAAGTTATGCAACATAACAACAACCAAAAAGTATTAACTTTTGCAAAGATCAATTAAAATATATACCATTTTTCTTTGATCATGACAGCAGAACCAAGGACAAAGGAAAAATTTAAATCAATTATTTGATTTTTTTACTTCACTCTTTATAAGCTTTTGAATAATTGCCTGACAGCTTGCTGTTAATAAACAATAAATAGTATGTTTTAGCAAAGATAGACAATAGATGACTGTCTATTTACTATTGCTTATACAACTGAGAAAATTTGATGTCTAAGTGTATAATCATCATAATGCTACTCATACAAATCAAATCATCAGCTCTGAAAGTTACAAAGACACATGGGAGAGAAGGTGAGATATCCACCTATGCCTGGTTCTTGGGAAGACTCCATCACCCCTTCATTGATTCTCTGCTCAGTGTACCAGATAGTATTTTTATGTTCATCCCCAACAGAGTCAGATTTAATTGTATCTCTCTTGGCAAAACTGAATACAGATTTCAGTCATCACCAACAGGATTTTCAGATTCCATCAGTGTCCCATACTGAGATGTCACATGCAAATCCAGGGATCTTGGAGCAAGTGGCAGCAAGTGGCAGCAGAGCAGAGCCTGACGTCCCGGAAGAAAAAATCCCACTTATGGTATCAGTGTATCTTAGAAGGAAGGAACTTAGAAGGAGCTGCACAGGGGAGAGAAAATATAACAAAAGGTTCATGAATTGCATAAGGTTTGGGAGAGATCACTCACCAAATACCATTGGGGGCAAAACAGACTTGAATTGGGGATATTAACTGAACTTATTGCAAAAAAAAATCAGGGTAATGAGAAATTAAATAAATCTAAAAACACTTTCCCCCCCACCCCTCCCTCCTTCCCAAGCTCTCTCTCTTCCCTTTCCCCCAGTGCAGAAATACAGGGAATGGGGGTTATGGTGAGTTCATCACACATTGTTTCTGCTGCTGCTCAGGGAGGGGAGTCCTCCCCCAGCTCCTGTGTGGGGTCCCTGGCATAGGAGACAGTCCCCCATTAACTTTTCCAATATGAGTACATCCCATGGGCAACATTCTCCACGAAGTGTGCAATGTGGGTCACTTTTTCACAAGGTGCAGCCCTTCAGGTACACTGAATAATACAGTGATAGGACATCAGCTGTTCTACTCACCCAGAAGCCAAGAGAAGCTCCACATGTGCTATCATTACTCAGAGCCTGTGCTCCCAAAGTTGTCCTCAATAGCTTTGAGTTCAGGGGCACTCCAGGCACCCAGAACCAGTATACTGCAAGGTTTTGACAGTCCACAGTGAGGCTTAGCTCAAGATATGTGTTTCATCTTCCCCCTGTGTAAGATTCATTTAAAAACTTACAGGGAACATCCTAGAACCCTGGGAAGTAGGGGAATCCTGGCTGCACATTTTGCTGTCATTCCTGGGGCCAGTGGGACAATCAGTGTCTCAGAGTGCTGTGATTATTCTATTCTATATATTATTCTAATGCTACATGTAATTTTCTTGCTTGAAGTTGAAGTGAGGTAATTTAGGTGTCCTTTGCCCCTGTGAGCATTATTTTCTCTAGTACTAGCAAATAATCAGCATCAGATTCATAAATAACAGCTTTCAGGACGGTATCCTAAAACAAATAAGCAGCTGTGATCCTGAGTTTGCCAGAAAAGATAATGGATAATGCCGACTCATCAGCTATATCTCAACAGTCATGTTACAGGATCTTCATACTAGGTGTTGCCAGGGCCTAGGACACTGGAAAAATGGATTTGGCTTTTGGTGAAACTGCTGCAGATAATGTCCAAATACATTGTTCAAAATACATCACTGTCCAAATACAGCAAAGTAAGAAGAAATTTCTGGCCTACACATAAGATTCAAAAATTATTGCTTTTCATCTCTGTAGTGTGGAAGAGCTCCTGCTCAAAGACTGGCAACATATTCTGCAACAAAATTTCCTTAAAAATTGTCTTAATGATAGGGATGCTATTCTTCACTGTTTTGCTAGAATCCAAGCTGGAAAAAATGTGGTTTTGTTCCTCAAATTTGTTGGGTTTGTACACAGTCATCTAGGATCCTGTACAACCCTCTAGACCTGAATGCCTCATCATTCTTTGCACCAAATCAAACACAAATTTCAGCCAGAAAAAGAGGAAGGGAATTTAAAAATCATTATGGCAGTCTCTTCTGGCTTTCCTGGTGTAACACATATATTAGTGGTTTGTTTACCTAAAATAATATAAACAAAGACTCTTAAGAACATAACTGTGGCAGAATTTATAGCACTTTTCTTAATCTATGTTTGGGACTTGTAAAACACAAGATTGATTAAAATGGAATATGAATAGTGTTGTCTTAGTCTTGTCTTAAACTCATACGTTCAACTCAATGAGCAATATTTTCTCACTTTAGGAGCATCTTTCCAGAAGATTTTGACTAATTTTATCACCTATGCAACTATGCTTATAAATATTTAGGCAGTTGCTAACTAACTTTTAGATTCCTGGAATCAAAGCTATTCATTTTAAGGGCTTTATGAACTATGTAAACTATGTGTGTGTCACTCCTTGAACCAACTTCTTTGGTATAGAGATTCAAAACAATACTAAGTGTGTTTGTTAAGATCGATCTCTTAGGGGAAAAAAATTGCTACTTAGTTCCATAAACTCCAGAGCTGCTAAATTCCTAATCCTAACAAGCTTTTTTTTTTTTGGTTTTNGTTTTTGTTTTTGTTTTTTTTGACCAGTGCTATGAAAGTTCTGCATGTTTCAATTACCATAAGCCCTGTGGCAGAGCTCTGAAAGATGTTTACAAAGTTTATTAAAATGTCATCATATTTTTAACTCTGAAGCTCAAATATCCATTACCAAAATATTAGCTAACTAACAATATACAACAACAGGAAATATTTCTTTTGGAATGCAGGTGCCTGTGATTTTCTGTAAAAAACCCTTCAGCTTCAGCCAGAAATTAATTTACTCTAATTATCTTGGCACTTACTTCAGAGATTGCAGATAAACCAAAATGAGCTACAGATGTAAAAGTGGGAGAAAAGACAAGAGATAGTCACTGTAACAGAGGGTAAAATCATGGATTATAACAGCAATTTTCCAAAACCTAGAAAGAATGGTCAAAAAAAAAAAATCTGTTACACCTACATCCCTGCTGATTTCTGAGCTAGGACTGTCATATGAAACTCCTCTGCTCAGCAGCATAAGAATAGTCTTAAATCCTAGGATTGGTTGCCTGACTTCAGTCACAGCCCAAACACTTTATCCAGTATATGCCTGTGTCTGGGAGGCCCTCTCTGAGCCTGGATAATACGTTAATCATTGTGAAAAGTGGAAAAACTCAGCAAATTTTAAGGACCAACTATCTTTTTGTATGTTGAAGCTGTCAGGCTTCAACCAGAGCATATTTAGCTTTACTGTGATAAATAATTTACTCATTCCTCTCCAAGGATTTGGCATGTCATGGGGTGATCAAATTTATTGCTGAAGTTTTTGCATCCTGTGTTTCAAAGCCTCTCTTTGAATGAATATGCACTGTTTATTTAGTCCTGCAATGGCATACATGAACTTTCAGACTATTTCAGATTGCTGAATGCTCTTCAGATGCAGAGGTTCACTCAGTCCCGTTCCAAGACAACTGCATATGCTTTAAATAGCAAAGGAGGTAGTTCTCACATACAAGGCAGAAATCCAAACTAAAACAATAGGATAAAAAAAGTAAGATTTTTCCAAATATTTATGCCAAAATGGAATTTCATATCTTTTTCAGAGGGTGCAGCCTATGTATCTGAGAAGTTAAAAAGTGAATATTCAAAATGTATGCTTCAATAAAGAATATTAATCTGTTCACATATAGTATAGTTATAGATTATATTTTTTTTTATTAAACAGCTATCATTTAATTTTTTCTACCATCTGGAAACAATATTGTTTTATTGTCCCGATTTCATAATATAGGTATGCTGTGTAAATGGAAAGCTGTTCTATTTCTATTAAAGATTAAAAGTATTCAATGGTCAGAGGTGTTGCAGGAATATAATTCAATTTAAGACCAGTAATTTGTGTAAATAAATGTCTAATATGAAAGAATCACCACAAGTGGAAATCAAGAATGTTCAATTTTTCATGACACTTATCAAAAGAACAAAAGAGTTCATGCTCATTAAAAAAAGTTCTAAAAATAACAAGGTTCAGTTCGTCCTGTGGGTTCATATGAATTTTTTATTTTCCATTTGAAAATTAGGATTGTGCCATATACATGCTTTTTTTTTTTTTGTGCATGCATGAATTGAATTTAAACTTCTCTGTTAAATTATTAACCATGGTTTTAATATGCTCTAAGGTGAGCAAATTAAGAAATCTTGGATTGTAGGAGCTGTAAAAAGCGCTTGTATCAAGGGAACTGGTGTTAAAATTGCCCAGTGTTATCCAGGAACACCTACTTAATATTTCCTTGCTACAAGAGATGTGTGCCTGATTTTAACCCTAAGTTCTTTTGGCTTTTGATTAGTTCACTGACTGATTAGTACTGGTAGATTACAGTAGGCAATGTTCCCATTCTAGATTTCTATTTCAATGAATTTGAGGTAAGCATGTGATAAATTACTAACTTCCCAACAAAGTGAAAACACAGCAAACAATGGACTGTAAACTCTTCAAGAGCAATAATGTCCCGTTGAGGGCTGGAGTTCAGAATTTTGGATTGAAGAGAAGCACTTAACATGGGTTTAAATGTAATCATTCTGGAAGGGCTAAATTCTAAGTCTTTCTGCCATGACAGAGACTCTTCCTGTACAATTTGTTATCGAACTGCTCCAGACTATGCCTTCCTCAGTGTATCAATCACATCACTTGAACATGCAGTGGGAGACATTCAAGTCAACAAAACAACATCCTCTTGCAGGAAGTTTTGGTCAGTTTTGTCTACTGAGAGATAAAGGCTTCTGCTAAAATTTTGGTGTCTAGAGTCCAAGCAAGTCTCACGCTTAATACTGTCAGCTCCCCATGATGACATTCTGATGGAGTTTTAGACAACTAAAATTTTACATCTACATTTGAGCTCTTTGCTTTAGACTGTTGTTACAATCAATTGAGAGAAGTGCTCCTTAAAAGCAGTTCAGCTCGCCTATTTTAAATGCTTATCTTAATGACTTTGGAGATTCCTGTCTTCTTCCACTGGCCACAAAGAGCACAGTGTGACTGCATTGGGACTAGACATCATGCCTGTGAATGACAAATTGCAGCAGAGGTATCCATCCTCAGTGATGAAAGTAAGCTTGTGTGATACTGCGTTTTCAGCCCATTAGCAGCCTTTTTGTTCTTGGGCCATTGGGCCACAGAGTGTTGTAAATTCATCTCCAGTTCCTCACTAAGTAGAAGTGTCTTTCCTTTCTGAGAATTTGAGCATCTGTCCATAGCAGTTCTCTGCAGGATTATGAGAAGTTCTGGTTGAATCATCTGCCACCTCTCTCATATATAAGAGGCTGCAGTGTATGTTTCTTTCTCCTATCAAACTTGGATGACTATGTCTTCACTTTCTGAAGTCCATGTGAAGCCAGTACTTGTAGTTCAGTCTACATCAAACAAAATGAGGCAAAATGTCAAAGGTTCTCAACTGCAAATATGAGGCAGGGAAGCTGTGATCCCTTTAGGGCAGATTACTTATTCTTTTCTAGAAAGATTTTTAATTTCTGCCAAATATTGTGGCCTCTGTTCATACCTCTTAAACTTAGCTCCAAAAACAAGCAATATGTTGGCTCTTTTAAAGGAGTCATTTGAAACCTGACAAGTCATTTGTAAGTTGCTATGTTAAGGCAAGACTTTAGATCCTCTAGACTGAGCCACTGGAAACTTTTTTAACTGATGATATCTACTGTGACCATGTGAGTTAGTAGTGCTATTAGCCAGGTCAAAATATATAAAAATATAAAGAATATGATTTCAGCCATTGTATTTTAGAAGAAGCTTTGCCTAATCTTTCTATTTGACTTAATAAACTGTTTAATACTGACAATACTTACAGAAATAATTAACTTTATATGTCTAACATAAAGGTCATACAAGTGATAACATCAATAATAACTTTACCTGGAGAAAATAAAATAGGCAGAGTAATTATAAAACTTTGCTTAATAGAAATTTAACTCCTTTGCCTTTAGCATTGACAAATATAGTTATGTATAATGATTATAGTTTTTAAGGGAAAATAACTGACGTGTTTGCCTCTTGATCTTTATTATTTAAATGATCATATATTATATAATTACCTTCAGTGTAACCATCTTATCTCATAGAAGATCTGAGGGAAGGGAAAATAACTTAAATCTAATGACTTTTCTGGCACAATCAGTTCCTCATTCTCTATCCTTTTATGTGAATGAGAATACTGATACAAATTTGAAAAGGGGAGCCTGGAAATGCATAAGAAACACTGCATCAAATCACCTGAGTACTATAAAGTAGACTTTTCCAGTTGTCTGATATCCAGATCCTATTCCCAGAAACATATCTATATCTGTGCTAAACATCTAACTCATCTTGCCAGTCTCTACTCAGGCTTTTTCAGAGGACCTCTTTGTTGTTGAGGTGTTTTTCTTTTGCTTTTTTTGGGTGCATCTTCAAACTTATTCCCTCCTCCCACATCTTTGCACTTCTGTCCCAGCTCTCTTTGTAGGTGCAATTTCATAGGAAAATGTTATCATATCACAAGACTCTCTTTGCCCTCCAGCTCAACTACTACCTGAAGTTATTATGCTAGCAAATTTCACTACAAAGTCTTGGTGCTCAGAACCCAGTGATCAGCGAGCAGAGGGAAGGGGGAATCTTCGTGAGAAGGAGAGAAGCTAGCATGGGAGCAAGAGAAGAATCCTGAAAGCTGGAAGCCCTCCAAGTCTCATATCTCTAGCTGATTGCTTACTTGATAGCCAGCCGTGGGCTCCTTCAAGCAAGTTAAGCTGTGTCATATACAGCAGAGACTAAAGGATGGGTGATGGTTACTCGTCCTGCCACCAGGCAATTTTGTGGCAGACAGGACCACTGGCGTTTGTGTTGTATGGTACTTTGTGTGACACAGGACCCCTGCTTTCCATTTTGGAAGAGTTCACGCTTTCGACTTATTTAAAATGAATAATTTGTCACAGTTCTATCAAAGCTGCTCTAGGAGAGCCAGTGACTCCTCTGGGCAACCAGTCAAATACATGATCATTTTGCCCATCACATCTGCTGTACCTAAGAAAAGAAACAGAAGCTGGGGAGCACTGCCAGAGACCGAGGAGCAGGCCAGTATTTATCCCACCAGCTTTCCCCATTCCTTATGAAAGAGAGCTGCCCTCAACCCCAGGCACCTGTCAGTTTTCGATTTGCAAACCTTTCTCTCGGTTCTGCAAGCATTTATTCTCCCCAAGAACGGAAATATTTGTATATTTGTATAGGCTATGCCTTCTGTCAGGTATTCTTGAGAGAAGATACGTTGCCTTATCACCTGATGTTTACAGTTTTTTGTAAATGAACTGGGAATATGGAAATTATCAATTAGTTAATGCCAAGTACAGAATTACAAAAAGCTCAACAAATAATTCATCTGCTTCTGGCCACAGGTTTGGCAAGACTGTAAATTATTGCACTCTGGGGCTATATAGGCATAAGAAAGTGTACTGTTGTGAAATCTGAGTCATTCTTCGGCACAGAGAAATGAATGTGCATCTACTTTGGGAAAATACAGATGACTGGGAATAAATGATGGATTGATTAAAAAGCATATGTTTCTGATGAAATTTGAAATATAGTGTCACAAGCAAGTTATACTGCAGCCAGTGACTAATTGAAGCCCCTTCAGCAAATAAATATCTGTGTCATGTGTGAACCAGAAGAGACCTAGATTCCTCTGGCTTCAAACCTTGAAATTGAGTTGGCATCAAACTGTGTCATGGTGTGGTGATTAGCCACACTGCGAGTAAGCTTGCAGCAATGTTTCTGTTTGAAGACAGATTCTCAAATCCCTCCAAAAGCCACACGCAGTGATGTCACCTTGAACACTGACAGGGTGGGTTTTTCTTGGGTCTTTCACATTTGAAGTCTAGGGTTAGAAGTCCCCCATTCTGGATGCACCCAAGGAATAGAAGATTGGTTAAGTAAAACCAGCAGGAGAGGATGAAAGAGGCTTACTGAGCAGAGGAGTCCACATGTCAGCTATAGGGAGCTGGCACAGTCTGAACTAGGAATGTTTAAGAGCCCTCTCCAGCATGACACATCCCATTCTGGTCAGGTTTACAAAAGGACAACTTGTAATCCATTTCTACAATTCTTCAGAAAAATCGCTCGACAGGATATAAAACCTGAAATATTACAGTCTTTACAGCAATCTTTTTCACTTTGAGGCCCTAGTTTGTGCTGAACTTTGAAGGGAGGTGTTGTCTTCTTCCTAATCAGTATTAAAGTTGTATGTAAAGGGCTGAGATGAACTTGCAGATTTGTTTTTCAATGCAGCAGTGTTTTAAACAGCTAGTAGAAAATTCTCTGATTGAGAATTGCAACTATTGTGTTCAGGATGTTGTAATAGGATTCCTTTTTTCAAAACTTTTTGTAAGTACTGCCTGACAGCAATAGAACTGTGTGGCAGACCCTCAAAGGAGAGGTGATTGCTGTGTTTTGTGGCATGAGAACCACAGGAATGCAAAAAATGACAATTCACAGTCTTTCATGTTTGTGCCATTATGGATTCTGTGAAGTTAATGTTAACTGTTCAGAGTGTTTAACATTAGTCAAAGCTTCCTTTAAATAGCACATTAATGTACTCGATTGTTTTCCATGTCTGTTGAATTTTGGCAAATTGTTCAGTTGCCTCAATATTGTAAGTTTAAGGAAATCTAGCTGTCAATTCCTATTAAACTGGCCTTAGCTTTATATTGTTAATTCAGTTGTCTTGCACACTCTAGCTGCTAAATCTAAAGAACTCTTTACAAAGGCAGATTTATGATGGATGCCATCTGGCCTGATAGAAGGAAACAGATATTGATTTTTAATATTTTCTCCAAACTTGTTTACTCTAGGATAATACAGCAGCTGTGTGGCGGCTTGTCTCAGAGTGGAAAGGATTATTACCAGTGCCTTTTGATGAGATAAATTACCTAGAATGACTTGAATGGCTAAAGGGTATACTTTGATGTTATGTCGCTTCATTTACCCTTATGACTAAATGATTATTGATTTTATATTTTTAAGCTCTTGAAACGTGAAAATAAGTTGGTAGAGAAGCCTAGCTGTGTTAGTTTTATTAATTTATTTCTGCAGGGCATAATTCACTTTGGACCAGGTTGTGAAGGTTTTGGGTTCATGACCGACTCCAGATACAGTTGCAAAGAAATGGCTTATTTATATAGTCATTGCAAGTAGTTCCAAAATCAATACAGTCTGGGATTGGATGATTAAACTTAGTCCCTTTGTGGGATTCATTCCTGTAGCTACCTCTGAAATGATCTTGACTGAAGCAGATTCATGTGATCCAGTCTACAAATAGCAAGTTTGTTCAAGTTGAAATACTATTTTTTGCTCATCTTTTTTTTTTTTTTATCTACTCTGTTCACTCAGTGACATTTTAACAACCAGAAAAAAACAGTTGATTGACTACTTCAATGAAATCACTAATCTGCATTCAAAGAGTTGCCTCCGAAGACTACTTAGATTTTCCATGGATAGATTTAACTACTGCTTTGATCAGTTAGTCCCAGTATGCAGTGGATTTAGGTCTCTGTACTTATGTAGGCAGCAGGAATCCAAGGTGTACACTAAACCTTTAAATAGTCTTCACAGTTCAAAACAGCTATTTGCCTTTTGTGTACAGCACACACATACATATTTCTGTGAACTATTGCCTTTTCTATCATCATTTAACGTGTTGGTGCTATTTAATGCTTGCCTGAAATGTGACTCTCTTGTCAGTCTGTTGAAGTATTTTGTAGACACTGGAACAAGTGCAAAAATGTGCTCAAAAGAATTCTCTCTCCCTCCAGTTTCCCACAATGACTATTTATACATGCACTTTGCTTGGTGCCTCTTTATGCCCTAAACAGCAATACTTTTAAGCTTAATTTCTTCTGGAAAATTTCAGCAGCAAATACCCTGTTCTGTCTTTTTTGGTCTCAAAAACTGGGGTTCAGAAACCTGACATTTGATTTATATAGCCCATTAGTAAATTACAAATGTTGTGAATACTATTTCAGCTGTGTAGAGGGTACTGAAGGCAATAAGCTATAACAAAAACCATAGCTCTAACAAAGTTTGTCACTTGGAAGAGTTAGCAGTACATGAACCTGCACAGGACTGTCTAAACTGAAGAATAATATTTCACAATTTAACAGTACATGTCTATCCATCTCCTGTACAGGCTATTAACCATGTGCTTGTCTCTTTTTCAGATGTAACTAAATGTGAAGTAGTGGGTTTTTTAAAAAACATATGTTTCACCTAAAAGTGTGTGTTTCTAAAACACACAGATCTTTCTCAATGTTGCATTTATGTAGAAACATTACTTTATATATGTCCGTATGTGTGTGTGTGTGTATTGTCAGTCAGGAATATTATTTCCCCAAAGGATCTTTCATTGTAATAAGCCTTGGCAGCATATTTTGCAGAGTTAAAAAAGGTGTAAAACACTTTTCCATACTTTAGCCACATGATATGTATAATTAATGTGTAGTAAATTATATTGCCCAGTTTAAGGCTTGTTTAAATGCATAGAATTTGAAGTCTAATGCAGGAATAAAATAACTTTTGGATCAGTGTAATGTAATATGTTGATCCATTTTACAGGGTGGTGGCGATTATTTAATTAATCACCTTTTGACAATTATTCACACTGGTCCAAATCAAGGTCTCCATTAAAACCAAAGAATAGCTTCATTACAAATGACCCATAAAAGTGTCAAGTGCTGGCAGTGAAGACAAGTAATTTCCTTTCCCTTTAAAACCATTAGATCGAATGATGGGGGTGGGGAAGGTGATGAAGTGCGTAATAGTGTGATTACAAAGAAAAGCTTAAACAGTAAATTTGACAGCCATGTTAGAGTGGATAGAAGATAAGGGTTATAAACTGTCGGTTCTATACCTCCAAAATATTTTAATTTTATAAGAAGACATGAACGAGTAGGTGATATTTTTGAGGAACTTTTTAAATCGTCTTTTGGTGTTTATTTATAAATTGAGATTTGAAAATTGCTTGACTCAAAGCCTTGGAGATACAATATAAACACTGTCTTGCCTTCTGAATGTTGCTTAAAATAGCAGTTAATTGAGACAAAATTGCTTTACAGCTCAGCAACTGTTTTCAAAGCCTGCTTATCTACAAAATCTTTTCTATATCTTATTGGGGAGGATAGCAGCAGGACCTTTATGTCTGTGTAATTATATTGGGCACTTTCTTTGACATCTGGAAAGTACCAAGAACTACCGATTGATTTTGTGTAGAGATAAAACTGCTCTCATCTTTGATTAAAGGTGGATTCTGCACCTTTTGCTGAAAGTCCTTGTGTTGTTACTATTCCAAAATATGCAAAACCCTTTTAATTTTCAACTTCTGACAAAAACTTGTCTATATCTCTAATGACCACTGAAGTCTCCCTACAAAAGGATTAATTTTTGTGTCTTTCAAATCCAGATATCATATTTCAGTTTAATATTAAATCCTACCAAATAGACACAGACTGAGATTATACAGGAATACAGCTTCAGAAAGCAAAACTAGAATATTAGAGTGTCAATTTCAGAGGGGCTGAGCTGAAGAAAGTATTATTCATAAACTGGCTTCTGATTTTGAACACACATTTTATAGCAGTTGTACATTTGTTGTAATTTTGTTTTGTTGAACTTTGTCTTGTGGCATAAAGTCTTGTTAAGGAATTTCTTGTACTGACTTTGCCTCTTATGACTTGCCTTCAAATTGTAAGAGTTAACAAGTGGTGGTTCCTAGCTCAGATATCATTGCAAAAAAAGTGAAAATAATGCTTTCACCCGAAAGTTCTGGATAATCTTGCTAGCATAGATCTCACTTACTACAGGAGATGAATATGTATTTACTAGTTTTTCAAAAGAGCAGCAAATATTGACCAGTCCCAGAGACATGTTTGTTAAATCTGCTTGTCATTCTTCCTTTGATCTTCATTTGTTTTAAAGTCTTGCACCTAAGGTTGGACTAGTTACTGTAAAGAAATCCCAAAAGTTCAAGTGCTGCTTCTAAAAACTAATGGCTATTGACTTTCATTAGGATTTCTGTGATGTTATCTAACCCTGTAAAGACATTTGCGGTATGCAGTTTACATTGTATCTGGTGATTGTATAATCATTATTGATTTTCCTTGTGTGTAGTACCTATGTCAAACAACCTAATATATTTAAATGGTGATTATTTCAGCAATATATCTATTATTAGATAAGATCAAAGGTGGTTAAGTGTGTAGCAGATAGTGTGATAAGATGATATAATGTGTGTTTGTGCCAGTGCCCGTGCCCTTTTGTGCATAAAACTGCAATTCATGGTCTTTAATGATTAACTCTCTGAAGCAAGTTGTGAATTTCTATCCTGTAGTAGAATAAAGTATGACAGATGGATTAAAAGAAGCACACTTTTAAAGCAAAAGGCCTAGGAGTTATGTAAATGTAATACAATTAGATGAATTGATTTTCAAAGACCATGGGAAATCACTCTCTATATTCCATTCACTTCTTGTTTTCCTACCAGTACTTCTAAAGAAAACTAGAAATATATTTAGAAAGCTGCATGATTTCCCAAAGGATATGATCGCTGTTAATCCCATGTGTATGGATTAACAGACTAACTTGGCCCATAACAGCAAGTGATTTCTCAGGCTAATCTCCTGAGTAGAATGGTTATTGTATTTTATTAGTGATCAAACAGTTTTCTGCTATGATTTTAGCAGAAAAGCAGGAAATATAATGCATTCATTTAATATCAAAGAACTATATATATTACTTGTGAGTTTTTCTGCTTTTATTAATATCATTTAATTAAAGTATTCTTTTGGTTGGTAAATGAAAGTTTCACTATACATTTAATTCAAATTTTAAAAATTAAAACATCCCCCTACCCCCCCTCAAAAAAGCCCAATATCTAAATATACCTGTAGTGCTGAGATGAAAGCAGAAACTCCAGATTTTTGCTCTTTTTTCTGTAAATATTTTACCACATTCTGCATTGCTTTAAAAATTATATATATGAAAATATAGTAGAGTGTAGTAGAGTGTAGTAGAGTATAGTAGAGTGCATATAAAATGTAGTACCCTCGAATGTGTAAACATACTTTCTTAGCAGAACTTTGTTAGGATTTTTAAGCAGTTCTGGAAGGTAGGCCCCTGTGATGGCACAACAGGCTTCATTTTCAGTGGCTCCATTTTCAGTTTTGAAATGCTTCCTGTGAAGGTGCTAAGCCTCGAATCTGAGCTATTGCTCACAGCTCACTGTGTTGTGTGCATGTGCCAGCCCTGCTAGGGTTAGATCAAGACTCTTTCTGCCACTCTCCATCACACAGCATGGAGATGCATGCTTTGGACACTAGTTTCTACTCATGCTTACAAAACTACTCTCTGATTTCACTCTTTACCTTTCCCCATCCAGCTGTTAAGAACGGAAACCATTATGATCCCAAACTGTGTGTTCCACCAGGAAGTTATCAATGTTGACAGTCAAATGATGGAGCAAATCATGTTGATCTTTCCCAATTAATCTCAAGGAAAATCAGGCCTATTATGTAAACAATTAATATGATTTTGTGCCATAGCTTGTTGAAGTAGCTGAGGAAGGTTTCAGAAACTCCTCTTCCGGCTACTCAGACTGAAGGTGATTCTGATGACCAAATACTCAAGGGGTAACTCCACCAGAGAGTATAGATTAGCAGTCAGAGCATTTATCTGTTCATCAATATATCTGGACTGGGAACAAGATGTTCACAGTGGTCTGCTTTGTTTTAGCCTGTCCTCAAGGATGGAGATGCCTAGCTGGTAGTGCCACACTGGAGTGTGCTCCAGTGCAAGGTACTCACACACACTGTCACTTTGCTGTAGTTTTCCTGTGACCTGTTCTTGAATTCCCCTAATGCTTCATGATGTCCCCATCATGGGTGAAAATTACTGTCCTGATGATGGGTACTCTCCTCTCAGAGAGGAGAACATTGCTTTCAGCTGGAAAAGCTTCTTTGAGTGATGGTGAATTTCCTTTGTTGATTCCCAGTTGTGGGAAAATAGTCCTTTTTGAGGGAATATAGTCTTATGTGACTGAACAGTAGAGCTGAATGATAACTTATTATTTTATTAATTTACTCTAGACCCTAGTTGTGAAAGTCTCACAATCAAAGTAATTGCAGTCAAAAAATTGTGAGGAATAATTCTGTTGAAGCTGGTAGAACAGAAAATGTAGCTATAAAGCTGTTTACCATACGCTAATGCTACGGACAAATATTAGACTGTAAAGATGATTTCTTCATGTTTAACATTAATTAAAGATATCTTACTCAGTACAAAGAGTTGGAACATTCCCATAATTACTGACCTGACATTACAAAATGACAGCTGTTCCTGTGCAAACTATTCAGACAGGCTCAGTTTTAGGACTTGGTCCCATGTAATCATCTCTGTTGTACATACAAGTGCACCAGCTGAACATTATGCTACCCTGCCATGTGTCGAGAAGCCAAAGAGAAGTAGAAATTGGTGGTTTACAGAGAAGGAAACTCCTAAATTAAGCCATCTTCACAGAGAACATCCCACCTTTCTTCTATGTACTCATGATTCAAATCCATCTAGGCACTTTTTGAATATCTAAGTCAGCCTCACAAAACAATAGGTGGAAAAGCACAAGTGACTTGTTCTTAGGCATTTATTTATCTGCAAAAAGTGCAGTAATGTTTTAATTTGCATTTAGAAGCTTAACTGTATAGGAGTTTCCTCTTTATCCTCTGACATTTTACACTTGGGGTAACAATGCCATTATTTGTGACTGTGGTTTAGCCTATTGCAGTCACTAGGAAAAAAATGAAGAAGGAAAGCTCTATGATAGCCATGTCTGGAGTCTACATTTTCTTCTACCACAGTCAGAGTGTGGGAGAAGTCAGAGTAAGCAGCCAGGAGCAATGCTATGGGCAAGTTTGCAGTGGGTATCCTAGCTGTAAAGTTATTCTTCTACATTTCTGAGTGTGATCATTTTACTAAAATACTCATTTGTTTACTTTAAAGTGGTCTTTTCCGTGTGCATGTAACCAAGTACCCAGACAGGAACAAACTTGCTCTTTATGTAAATGCATATTTTAATAATGTTTTAAATATATTTTTTTCAGTTGATACAGTTCTTTCTCAAACTCCAGGCATATAAACATTCCAAATGAGTCTGTATTTACTGCCTGGAGCTTTAAAAATGTCTGTTAAACAAGCCCGAGTAAACTCCCCCCAAACCTTAAATCTTTTTATGCCAAATACTAAATCTCATGGCATAAGGATACAGAAGCCAAAAGGGTGCCATGGGGCAAATTGCAGACGAAGCCTCTAATTCTATATGTCCTTGAATTTTATTGCACAATTTTTGTCATTCCTGAAGGGTGCAGAGAGGAAGCTGGGAGAAGCAAAGTGAGAGTTAGACTGTTATTATGGCTCTGCATCCCATAGAGCCGCTATGCTAGAGAGCTCTGTAGTGGTTGGCTACAGCAGCATAACTTCCACATAGCAGAGCTTTGGGCTGCAGGGAAACAATTCCCCACCCCAACCTCCCCTTCAAAATCTCATTGTTTTTCTCCTTTGCTAAGTCCATTCAGTCAGACTTTGAGCGTTATGCAGAGGAACTGGGATGAAATTCCACTCGTCTATTACCATAGTGCTTACGGACTTGTGCTTGGAAGAAATTCACCCTCCAAGATGTCCTTAGGACCAGGAAAACCTTAGAGTAGGTTTCTGTAGGGTAGGATAACCACACATACCATCTTTGGTCTTATATTTTGTGCTACCTTTGAATGTGTGACAGGCTGTTTTCCCTCTCTCCTCCTTTCAGCTCCCAGCTGCATGACAAAGCCTAGGAGGCAGACTCCCTGATGGATACAGCCTTGTGGTAGGGTGTGTAAACCCTTGGAAAAAGTTCACTTTCAGATACATGATCCAATAGAGAGGCTTGTACTTCCTTCTCTCTTCTGCTGCTAATTATATTCTGGCCAAGGATTTACCCCATATCCCAATGTTTTTCTTTTTAGAAGGACATCTGGCTTGCGTGCATCCTGGCCTCTCCAAGACTCACCTTCGTTTCACAGCTCTTGAGCAGGTCTGAAAATTTTGGTGGGGAAGTAAAAAAGGTCTACCCCAAGAAAAAACAAGGAAACACCCCACTTTTCCCTTTTTCTCCTGTTTGACTCTGGCACAAAATTGAGCCTTTCAGAATATTTCATCCAAACCTAAGGAACCTTAATGGGAGAGAAAAAAGGATGGATTGTTGGTTTTCACCTTTAAAAATTAAAAGGCTGGTAGGAAAGGTATCGTCCGCAGATTTCTGCCATGAGAAACCCATATGAAAGCTTCTGCATAGTGGAATACAGAGCAGAGACAGGACTCTCCCCTGTTGGAAAGGATCATCCTCAGATCTACCATTCCAGAAGCATCCCATTGCCCTATTTAAGCTTCATAAAGGGATGCTGGGGAGAAGTACCCTGTCTACTCTAGATTCAGGCTCTACTGTACTGTACTTAAACTAAATCCACTTACTGTAAGCCCTTCTGCATTTGTTTCAAAAGAACTCTGTCTTTTCATGTGCTAAACATGGAATAGAAGATATTTTACTGAAATTTCAAGAAAAAAAAAAAAAGAAACACACTGTATTTTAGGTTATAGTCATTACTTATACAAAATAAATGATCAAAACTAAGTAACAAACTCACATCTCTCTTTTGAGATTTCTATGCATAAAGAAATTGGGTTATCTACAAACACATTATGGTTTTGAAATGTGTTACTGCATTCTAAATACTTGAATTAAAACAATTTGGTTTGAATTGTACTATTATAGCAGACTCAAAATCCTTTTATCAGAGTTTCTTTTTTCCCCCCTTCTTTCTTTTTCTAGTGTTATTAAAGGTTTTTGAGCTTTGTTATTCGAATTAGATAAACACTATGGTAACTAGGAAAGCCAGCATGTTTTAGAAGTCTGCAGTTCTGAGTGCTTTCCAAAGAGACAAGGTAGTATCTGTATCCTAATAGTCTCTCAAGGCATGAAATATAATAAAAGGGAACTATTTCAATAATGTTCCTTAAAAACAACAAGGCATAAAAATCCTGACAGAGTGAAGGTATTGTGTGAGTCACACCTTGAGCATCGAGGTCAGTCCTTATGCCAAAGTATCACAGAGTGGAGGAATCCTGTTTTTTGAGGAATAGAATACAATTTTTTTAAGTAAACCCTACACACTAAGGAAAGATATTTCACTTGCAGGTTTGTGAAGATTCTACCTGTGTAAGTCCTTTTTTTGTGGACAGGTGGCTTAAACAGCCACGTGAGAAGAATAACATATGTCTTTGCTATTCAAATGAAACAGGAAGTCAGTACTAAAACGTTCATGATTGAAGCTTACTAAGTAAAGATGGCCAAATTTCAAAAACCTTGAAGTCTCAGTTTACAGCTCTGGATATAAGCGTGAAGGCTTCTGAACCGTACAAATGTTTTGGATGTGAAAAATATGGACGGACATCTTGTGAGAATTGCCTGTTTCATTTCAGAATATGTGTCCTTCAGACTTTTCTTATTTCCTTTTTTGAATCAGAGCCATGTGCATGAGGACATATGGCATTGTGCACTTGCTAATGGTCACAGATGCCTCAGAAGGTGTGTCATAACCATGGCAAAAAAGTTCAAATATGAAAAGAATTAGTTTTCAAGATGCATTAACATCCCCATTGTATTATCTTACTTTAATTAACATATATCTTAGACATATTACTTTAAAATAAATCACTTTTTTTGACTGTTGTAAGGTGAAATGTCACTGAACTCTTAATTTCACTTTAGTTTATTTATACCACACTTTTTTGCTAAAGAAATTTCAGATTCAGAGTCTTGATGTGTTCACAGCAAATTCTTTGCCTCCAAGAACTAACTACAAATTTTAGTAAGTCCCTCAGTGTTTCTCTACCTAAAATTCCTTTCCATAAACTAAAATATTATTTGCTATGGATAGACTCTTTCATCCATAGGCAGCAAAAAAGCTTCTGCAGTCTAGTTCTTCAGACTAGTCTGAGTTTGCAAGTAGGTCAATGGGTCTGCAAACATATGAAATTATTTACTCCATGTTACAGATTAAATATGAGTCAGTAGAAGAATGAGAGTCTACTATTCTTTTCTGGGAGTCTTTGATCAGCATGTGTTTCAACATTTTAGTGACTTATTTTATAAATAGCATTTAGGATGAAAAAATTTCAAATATTTTACATATTTAAGATTCTTTGGACATGACTTCTGTAGGTGCTTAGCAAAATGCACTGCTTTGTGTCTTCAGTTCTAATCTTTGTCTGCCCTTTTGAGTTAAGAGGACTCAAGATGTTAAGTACAAATTTAAAAGACAAGAAAAATACAATTAATGGATACTATTGATTTAAGTCATCTTTCCCAGCCTGGCAAAAGGGCAGCAATGCAAATGAATCAAAACATGGCCCATTTTGGATGATTTCCATCATCCTACTTGGTTCTCAGTTGTTGCTCCAGAAGCATGTGGGTCTTCTGTGGGTCTCATGTCATATCTGACATCCCTGGCATAGGACTTCCATCTCAGTCACTTCCAGAAACCCCGGGACAAAGACACAGAAAATATTCCTTTGTTTGCTTGCAATCACCAGCTCTGGTCAAAGCACCATTTTCAGTATTTCAGGTTATTCCTTTACAGACAAGATGTTTCTTTGTTATGCTGCCTTGTTTAAATCCAGAAGCAGGATTCCCCATCATATCCCCTCCTCAGCAATTATATTTTTGATCTTGGTATATAATTTTCCCCTAAATATCAAAAACCATGTTTGCATGAGTCATTCAGGGCTTGGAAATGTTAATTTCCCTCTTTTCTATTTTGCCACTAAGCATAAATGTGATGGGAGTAATTGCATCTGAAGGATTCTTTAAATTAAAGCACAGTCCCATTGGGCTATTACTTGATTGCCAGTTAGGCAGGATATTTGAAATATTTTGAAAAAGAAAATAAATTCTGAAAAATAGACATGGTAGAATTGCCAAATTAATGCAAGAAGGCAAAATTTTGTTTGGAAGAAAACCAGGTTGTATAGGTAGAAGTGTCATGATGATGAAACAATTGCTGATTAAAACATTACCTAGATATTATACAACATCAGACATCTTTAACCAAAAGGAAAAAAAAAAAAAATAAAAACCCAACCAAAAAACCACACTCATATCATACAAAAAGAACAACAATGTGATGAGGGAGAACTTAAAGCAGTATAGTGAAGGATTGTTTTTCTGTTGACCAAATGCTACATATCCTAATGAAGAAGTCAAATTAATAATGAAGTCCAAGCAACCTTCATTAAACAAAGACAAAACCTTTATAATTGTCCACTAGAAATATGAAATGACTCATTCTTTTTCCTTTCTATTAGTATTTCCATCAATAATCTGAAACTATTGCTAAAATCAGAGATTAACAAAGGATAGGAAATTAATCTGAACACAAGATGGGCCTCAGATTACTGGACGTGTGCATAAACATGAAATTTTGGGGAGAAGATTTTTTGTGATGGATAACGATGACTGACAAACCTATAGAACTTTTTTGAAGGAATCAAAGCTTACACAAACAAAAATTTATTTGATTCACTTTTCTCAAATATCCAAAAGAAGTTCAGAAAAACTAATTTTTAAAGACTTCTTAATGGAAGGTTCTTAAGAGTTTTCCTCAAACTTAAAATGATCTTTTGAAAAAACAATTTTGGGGTTGATGCCATTAGCAAGAAATATCAACTAGAAATGAATGCATAAATAGCTCCAAAGCACAGAGGGATACCCATATAAAAATAGTTTGTGACACTGATTCTGCCATGTACCATCAACTTTCAGGATTTTCCCACCAGTTCAGGTAAAAGGGTTAAACATAAATTAACAACTTTTTCTAGTAAATCTGCTAAGGCACCAGCTAAGATGGAATTTTGGAGATCTGTGACATCTAAATGTTTATCTGTGACAACATGGTCTCTCAGTGGGTCAAACTATGGAATTCCTCAAGGCTGAATTTAGATATCATTTAACAGAGGAGTATGGGAAAAAAGACATTATAATGGCAACGTCAGTACTATAACATAATATAAATATAATAATATATGTCATAATGAGAAAAAATATATTTTTCTGTGGCTGAAACATAAAAACTGTGAGACAACCGATCAAAACATCTCGCTACAATCTAGGGCTGCAAAATATGCTCAGAAACAACAATATGGTATGTTTTGAAGTTAGAGGTTTCTGAATGACAGATGAAACATTCATTTTTGTTTCTGCACAACTTTTCTTTACTTCTCTCTCCTTTACTTTCCTCTTTCTCTTTCCATATCTGTAGAAAGAAAAGAATCTATTACTTTATGAGAAGATTAATAGTAGAGTTTATTCAACAAGGGTAGAGGGTGTAGATTTCATTTGGCTTACTCATTATCCATTGACACTAGAGAAGGATGAAACCTGCTGAATTATGTAACATTAGATTTTGTGAGCACTAGGCCTTAAAAAACTAAGCTATTACTCATTCTAAAATATTCCATGCTCATAAATTACCCAGTGATCATTTATGGTGTTACTTTTGTGTAAGCATTATGAGAATGTTTACAAAATTTATTTAATGTGAGCAATAGAATTACTGTATTACAAAGCAGTTAATAAAGAAAACATAATTTGAAGGTTTTACTTGAGGATGTTCTTTATTTAATAATAATTGAACCTTTAATAATTATACAAAAATTCTTTTTAAACGTAAGCATATATAGTATTTGCTTTTTCTTCAGGAGGACGTTTCAGATATCCTTTGTTCATGTTGAATACAACTGCATAGGAGCACACCTGACAAATTATAAATGCTGGGGTCTGCAGGGACAAATAGTTCAGTATGTTGCTCAAACAGATTGAGGCACTAGCTGGACTCCATTAGTCTTTATCAAGCTCAGTATCCTTTGTTGCAACTGCTGCCTAAAAAGATGTGACAGTCTTTGTCATGGTACAGAATGGTGGATGAGGTACATAGCAAACTAGTGGAGGAAGTCAGTGTCAGACTAAAGGTGCAAGAGACTGACAGCATTAAACTTTGCAATTCTCTTTGTAATGGCCCTGCAGAAGTTATTCTACTCATTTCCCCTAATACACCAACTCCAGCAGGTTTTAAGAAAAGCCATGTAGTTTCCCAAATTTTTCCAAGATTCCAAGACTTTTTCAAGTCAGATTTCATATCCAAAAATATATTGTTTAGTCTTTTCACTTCCATGCATATTTTCAGAAAAGCATCCCTTCCCACTAACTCTTTCAAAACTTTTGGTTGTCTGCCACAGTGCCCCAAGACAGTATCTGTAGCTGGCCCAAGACAATCGATTCATTCCAAAAAAGAACAAAAAAGACCAATTAAAGACACCCTGACTTTGTTCACCTGTTTGTTCAGGAAAAAGTCTTGCCCAGGGAATATTTCATCCCTCCCCTCTAGCAGCTAGTGCTTATATTTTGTTTTCTTCCATTTGTTGTGTGAGCTGCGTGAGCTCTGCCCACAGCCAGACGGGAGAAGTCAGCTACATGGGTACCCTGCTCTGCACCATAGACTGAGAGATTCAACATTGCAAACACACTGGGCAATGCTGTCCAATTTGCTGAGCAGCAATACAGTTCACGAGTTCACATGTAATTTCTTTACTGCAATTTCTGTGCAACTACTTTATTTTCACCCCTCTTGTCTCCAGTTTAGACAGAGGCCTCATGGCAAGGTTCTACTGGCTTCTGCTTTCACCATTAAAAAACCTTCTGCCCTTACAGGGACTAGGGAAAACACAGATTAGAAAACCCCATTTCTTATTTAAATGCTCTATTTCCAGCAATCTACTAGCAATTTGTTGTTTTGACCTTTGCACATATTTTTGCAGCCTGAAGATGGGAGGGGGCAAGTCTGAGACGTGTAGGGAGACTGAATTATAGAGATACGTTCAGACAGAAAGTAGACTTAACTGCCAACTTTCAAATATCTTATTTGTTATAAAAGTAGAAAAATAGGCTTTTGAAAAGAAAATAATATTAATTTTTGGGTGGATTACATTTTAATGGGAGTTAGTCACATGGTTCTTAATCCTCAGTTTTGTAAAGGGTTTTGTGTATAAATAAATGTACCTGCTATTATTACAAGCCTCCAGACCATATTTTGGAAATCACTGAGCAGTGAAGTCTTGTACAAATAAGCATGGAGCAAACAGAGGCCTGATTATAAGGGTGCCCAGCTCCATGAGGGCAGGAGTACTCATTTCAAGTGAGTGAAAGAGGTAGGCTCAGTACCCTCAGCTACCTCTGTAAATCCATCCTGGCCAGCAGTAGTCTGAGAACCAAAGGCTCATAACTGAAGAATCAAGCTATGGCTTTGCTTGTACAAATTACATCCAGAGAACTGAGTACACACACACATGAGTTTCATAACATGCCTACTAGCAGATCTAGATCTGTTCCAGGTTAAAAACACATGCTAATGTATTATTCCTCGGAAGTGATTTCCTTAGCTGCCTTAGAGAAATGGGACCTGAAGGGCAGAGTGGATGGGAGTTCCCCTGCTGGAAAATATGCCCCTTTCCAGCTGTGCACATGAACTAGCGGAAGGGCAACTTCAGCTTATGAATACACCGTGCTTCAGGCATCTGCTGGGGTTACCAGCACTGGCTCCTTCAGATCTGCTTCCAATACCCCGGGTAGTGCTTAAAGACTAAAGAGAATATTCCAATCAGCTGCCACAGACAGCCACAGACAGTATTTTTGCAGCCAGAAGAATTTTAAGACAGTTAGTTCTGCCAGGTTAAATTAAAGAAGGCATGTCATCAGCAGAAAGCAGTGCTTTGTATAGGTATGACAGGGTATAAACTCCCCACAGCGTAACAGGATTGGCTGTAAACATGGCCAAGTAGGCAGTTCCTGGGGGCAGCAAGTAGTCCTGGGCATTCTGTCTACTTTCCCTTTCCTAGTGAGCCTGTACTGCAGAGGGATGGTATTTCATATGCAAGCAAGGCACTCCCTGCCATAGAAGCAGTTTGCCCAAAGAAGACAACATATTTGGGCAGAAGCAAAACATTTTTTAAAAAATCAATAACGCAAACAAACAAATGAAAAACCACACAACTGCAACTGCCTTAAGTTTCCCTCTTGGCTCTTCATTTAATTCTGCTCTTTCCCTCTCTCCATTTCACTTTCACTGCAAGCATTCCCACCCTTCTCCTGGCCCTTGCATCCCCCCCAAAAATTTAGTTCTCTCTGCAGCTACTGAGAACCTCTGAGCCAGCTTCTAGCCAAATGAGACCTTTCTATCTTGCCCTTTATGCCTTCTTTTAACCAAGCTCTACCAGCTGGACACTAATGACCTCCTTGTTTAGACCTATTATAGGGCAATGCTATTTTGCTATCCTGAATCCCGCCCTGAGACTGCTTTTCTGTGTAGCCAATGGTTGACTGCTGTCACCACAGACCTTGAGGGAATGGTGGAGTGAAAAAGACCAGGATCCACAGACCATCACCTCCTCTTATTAAGTTCTCCTGGAAACACAAGCTACCATAAATATATGCAAGATTTGATACAAGGCTTGGACGTTACAAAGCTGATGTTGTGACTGAAGCAGATTTTTTGCTACATCTCTTTGATCAGTTGTCCTTGATGCCATATGTGACGGAGTGAAGTAAAACACCTGGGACAGGAAGGAGAAGGCTTGCATAGAAATGTAATGGACTTTTCATTTGCCACATTTTGTTACAGGGGGAGAATGACTGCACTGACTGGACACTTACAAAATCTTATTCAAACACATTCAGTAATCAGGTGGCTTTGGAAAGCACAGTCCAAGTGTTCTGCCCAGCTTGGTCATCACATTTCCTGGCAAAGGCATCCTGGCTGTCACAAATTATGATAAGCTATTGTCTATCTTTTCAGGGATGAAAATATTCACCCTAGACAAGGCGTAACATATGATAGGATAAACTGTGCAGTTATGGAAGTTTAATATCCCTTGCTATTAATAAGTGGAGTGGGCAAAATCCCTTATATCAGAACATCCGCCTCTGAAATACAAAGTAACCACAACACATGATCTGTCAAAAACTATCATGATGATAAACAATAGGGTGAGCTCCAAAATAAATAAATAAACATTGCCAAAGAAATTATTTGCATATTTTTCTCTCTCCCCAGCCAGTGCTTGAAAAATGTCCTCATTCAATGTGCTTGCTCATCCACGCAGCTGCCAGCTGTGCCTCCTTCCTTCAGCAGTAGTCACATGTAAAATGGGTTTTAATACTGAGTCCATACTGCTGCAGAAACCTAAGCTATGCAATACAGCTCTCTCCAGCCCCTTAGAATTTATGTGAAATTATGATTTCAGTGCTGCAACAAAATTTTGATGTTCAGCTGAAGACTGTGGCATGCAGGAAACCAAGACAGACGAAGTACAACCAAAAATGTCCAGACACCAAGAGACATCTCCAGCAACCCTCATGTAATTAACATAAATCTGGACTGCCAAAAGTACTAACAGCACTTGAAGCAGCTTTGAAATCCCAAATGTTTGACTTCTAAATTTAGAGCTGTGTTCTTACTATATTCTGTTATGCACATGTTTAGATTTCTGTTGATTGTTTGCAGAGGAAAAGAAATGTAAAGGTTGCTTGTTTAGAGCAAAACCATGGCCTACAACTGCAACTCGGTGTTGGGGGATGAAGAAAAACTACAATACCCATGCAGGAATTTAGAGTGGCATCATGATTCACATCGAGCTCAGAAGTGAGGCAGCTGCTGTGTCCTTAGATGTGTTTGCCAGCACAGGCAGGCCACTCCATGCCCCGTGCTCTGCCTCCTGCAGATGCTAAAGAAATGGTAGATCAGCACAGCTGCTACACTCCCCAAGTGTGACATCCTGACTACAACCGTTCCCTGTGTGGATGGCACAGACACAGGAGAGAAAATTAGAGAGCAGTGAAACTGAAGATGGTTGCAACAGGCACTGAGTAGAAATGCAGACTTCAAAGATGGAGGAGGAAGGTAAGGACCAGCGTGGATTGTTTTTCTTTTTCAGAACCATCACCATGCGGAATCTGGTACTCAACAGACAGACGGGTGTTTTGCACCCCTTTTAACATGTCAAAGACAGCTAGATTCAGCTACAATTCTGTTATTTAGCACCACCTAATTATCCATAATGTCTAAATTTTTGATCTGTGTATTGCGGGGCTTCTGCTTCAGTCACCCCGTTAAGACATTTCTCCTATGGAATTCTATGTCATGTGTGTGCAATTGCACTATTGAGAAAACAAACACATATTTATTTTTTCCAGTGGTATTGTTTATTTATACACTGTATGGAAGGAGATCAGTAAAATATTATAGTTTTTAGCTACTTTCTATAATGTAAGACTATTGTATTTCCTGTTTCTGGACTTAGGTACACCTTCATGAAAGTGACACTGCTTTAATGTGTGTTTTACATGTGCTTCTGTAATGATAAGACTGTTTTACTTCATGATTATAAAGCTTTTATACCATTATGAACATGGAGATTTTTTTTTTACTTGATTATTCCCTTGTAGTTCTATTAACTCAATGAAATACATTTTGACGGGAAAATGTGACAGCAATTATTTATTGGTCTATATAATTAAATTTCTCATTTTTCTCCATTTTCTGTGGCAATTCTATAAGAAATCCTTGTCCCAGGAACCTGAAAACTACATTTTCTAAAGTTTAGGGTCTCTTTACACCGATATATCTTCTTTTCTTTGTAAGTAATTTTACCAGTGGTCTAAAGAGGTAGAGCGTGTACAAAAATACTACGGACAGAGACAGATTGCATGATTCTAATGGATACCATCTCAGTCGTGGATGGGATAATCTCTAGGTAAGGTATTAGGATGCTGTTAATGTAACCATGAAGGCAGAGGGTAGTAACAGGATAATCCTAGTAGATATCCTCAAGTGTTGAAACCAGTTTTATGATATCCTCTGCACAATGATGGAAGCGAAAGGGGTCAGATAAGTAACACATTTTTAACTGTTTGTGTATCGGTCAGTGGAGCCTAGATAACAAAGACAGCTGCCAGAGGTGCTCTTGCCTGAGAAGAAACATTCTACATTTAGTGCTAGAAATATGCTAAGATAGTTGTCATGACTGAAATAGCTTTTCAAACTTCCAGCTTCTCCCATAAGTGTAATATGGGAAAAAATACACAGAGAGGGTTGTTGGAAATCTTTAGATCAAAGGTGTTCTTAGTTGTTTCTGAAAGGTCAGAATGGGAGGCAAGTGTTATGCATGAAACATCTACATAGAATAAAAAAGAACTGAAAGAAAAAACTACAGGCCACTCTGTAGAATCCACAACACAAAACCTATTCGCAGTAGATAAGTCTTTACTGTTCTTTAACATCTGCCCTTAATGTGTAAAAAAGTTAAAATTTTTAATAGGGATGACTTCATCCTGGAAGAAGCTTGCTCATCATCTCATGCATAAAAAAATTTTCCAGCATTTCTAAAAATAATAAATGTTAATATCTTTTTGCAGAAGCTCCTGAGATCAAAAAAGATAACTCCGTTTTGGATCTTATTTAAATTACCTAGGAGATAAATACTAATATAAAACAAACAGTTTCTACGTATAGATGTCATGATCTGAATGTACTTACCTTGTGCAGACTGAGCATATAACATCCAGTTATTTACTTGTATATATATATTCATACATACATAGATATATATAGTTTTTGTTGTCCAGTTTTTGTATATTTTGCAATGAAATAGTCATTGCGACTACATATTTAAAGTGATAATTATTTTCAAAACATGAGACCTGTGAAAAAATATAATCCTGGATACTCACAAGCCTGGTTCACAAGTAAAACAGATTTTATGGAGCAAGAAGTTATCCTAGTTGAAAGAAAATTGAAAATTGAAAATAAACTAGAATATAAAATATTAATATGAAACCTGAGTAAATAACAAAGCATTATATATAAAGCACAAGATGAAAAAGGGACAGCATGGCCAAAAGCTTGTCTGTTTTTTCCAGTTGCATCTATGAAATTAGTTAAAAAACGTCCCCTTTCCTTGCAAAATTTGCACTAAATGTATCTTCAGATAACCATGAGTAGAGCAATACAAATTAACAAAATTAATTTAAATGCAGAGGACCAAGAAAATCTCAAGGTTACATATGTTTATTCTAGATTGCAAACTGTAACTAGGTGTGTATTTTCCATAGTAATTTTGTGGGAGTGTAATTTTAACAAAACACTACACCAATCACATTCAATAAAGTGCCAGGGACAGAGTTTATCACCTTAAGAGGATAGCACGAGGAAATATGTGCTAAGATGGTATTGGTATTATTTTAAACTAGCATAGTGTACAAAAATATTTTACAGGCAAAAACTGTATAGAAACTAATCATACGTAGGAGCAACCACCATTATTACAAAACATTATATGTTTTGTAAATACATGAGAAATAGGGAGTTTTCAACTTATTAAAACATTTCCTATGACAATACAATTCTGACAGAAGATAACTTCATTTAACTAAAAGATTTTAAATTTAGGATTCTATTTGCAGATTAGCTTGGGTAAAAAATTGTGACCAAATAACCATTTTTGTCAAGACCACAAGTCTAACCAATGAGTGCTAGCATAATAAATCTAGATTTCTCCAAAATGTAGGACACTTTAAAATTGACAGAGACAACTCAGATCAGGTTAAAATTAGCTCACTGAAAGATCTCAGACTAGACATTCCTGTTCTTTAGGGAATTTCTTTTAGCCATATTATTTTATACATGTGGCACTCATCTAAAAGATGGTATAAAAATCTTTGTTAATAAATTTTGCAGATACCTCAAAGATTACTGAGATAGATAAAGGGGAGGATCATCAAGGACGATACAAATAATCTGCTAAAATCCCATCTTCCCATCCCCAATTTATTTTTTAATATTATTATGTTACCAAATAATAAAGTCAGGAATAAATAATGAAAATTGTGCCTATACACTGATCAGTTCTGCTTTAGAAAACTACAGCAAAAGGATCAATTTAAAGATACTGTGGGTTAACCACTTACACTACCAGGGCATTTTTTTCCATATGGAAAAAAATAAAAATAGACTTGACATGATCCACAGTCTTATAAAACAAGAATAATTGAGTGGAAGCAGAGAAGGTCTTGTCTCCACACACTTCTTTAGCTGTCAAGAACTGGCTATGAGACTAGTGAAACAGGACTGTAAGCCAAAAAGCTGGGCTGCCAGGTTCCTCCTCACGGACCGTGGGTAGAGATAGCCTGTGACAGGGGTACCCAACACACAAACCTGAGCTGTGCTGCTGTGGGTCATCTCTTACCAGCCTCTGACCAGGCAGAGATTTAATGAGGTTTTGCTTTCCTCGTAGCAATAGTATGAGGAGCATTGGTGGAGAAATCCCCTCCAGTCAGTGGTGCCGTGGTCTTCATCTCTCCTGTGAAACGCAGCTTGGCATCCCTAAAAACTGCAAAGGGTAAATCTACATAGTTTGCTTGGTAGAGGAAATTCATTAGAGGCATCTGAGCCATGTGTGGCATAGACAGTTTGGGTCCTGAGAGCGCACAGCCGGGAGCTGCCGCGCCTGGACCCCATTAGCTGCAGTGCTTTCAGCCCTGATCCCAGCCTAATGCAGCTTTATTGCTTCCTGTGGCTGAGCTAATTTGTTCAGAGGTAGCATGTGTATCTCTGCACGGCACTGCACCGTGTCATGTGCATATACCTTTTATGGGCTGTAATGCATGGGATGTCAGGCTAAGATGATCTAATAATCCTTTCTGGCCCTAAACCCCATGAAACCATCATCAGTCACTTCCATTAATCTTCCATGAAGGAAAATAAGACACCTGAACATAGCAAGACAGTGAGATACAGCAGTAAAAATGTTGAAAATGTTTCTCAACTTCACCCTGCTCTCTCTCTAATTCTGCCATAAATTACTGGCCTGCATCTATACAGACACTGAGATACTCTCAGGCAGCTGCGGAGGACTTCAACTTGGACTTGCTACTAAGGTAGGGGCAATTAGCATATTGGGGGGAGAATAAGAAAGAGATGGTGTTACACAAAAAATTCCAGCATGGTTATCAAATCTCCTGCATGGTAGCACAAGGATTAATTGGCATAGGCACATCATGTTAGACAGTGATGGCCATGCAGCCCTTATGTTCATTAGCCTCAAAAAGAAACAAACAGTCTTGGATTAACTCTCTCTGCTTTAAAGTCTTGTGTAAAATGCAATGAGCAAATTGCAATCTGGAAATGGGTAAAAGCTTTGGATCAAAAAATTCCGATGGATCTTGGCCAGTTTGTGCAGAAGTTACCATAACAGGGTCTCATTGCTCCATACAGAGGAAACAAACAGCTGGAGGGCCTAAGCATCCACATGATGAGAGTTTGAGGCAACCAAGCCTGGGAGATGTGCTGATTTTTTTTTCTTCTGGCATGTGAAAAGGTTTATTTTGGACAGCATCTGTTTTACTTTTTGTTCTCCATTCCTTTAAAAAGGGAGTGACTAGGTCAGATGGACCCCCTGGAAGGAGCAGAGATTCCTCCTTTCCCTGGAGAGCAGATGAGCATGCTTGAGGACTGAGTGGGAGGAGGAGGATAGGAGCAGCTCCCAGGCTTCTTCAGGGTCTAGTGGGGAGAAGAGAAGAGGATGAGAGCCCTAGTGAGGAGATGGGACCCTGCTGTTCTGGAGAGGTTCATGAAAGGAGTGGGGAGCATGTGCACAGCCAGGTTCCCTTGGTAACAGGAAAAAACTTCCTAGGGATCAGAGGGGACGGCACAGAGCTTGCTGCAACCCAGAAAGTTACTACACAGACTGAAACCAAATCTGGAAACAAGTACCCACCTAACACCACACAGGGGGAGAAGAGTGAAGCTGTTTATAAACTTTTCTTCTTTTAGATATATGTATATTTAGTCCTATAGAGAGGGAAACTGTTTCTTTATTTACAAAGCTAAATGTTCTCATTTGTATTCTGTACAAATTGTTTTTGTGCATTTAAAAGACTCTTTGGTCTCTTCTGGTTGCTTGCAGGAAGGAATAAGTTCTACATCATCATCAAAGTTTTTTCTGTCTTCTCACAAGGTGTGGAACCCAAAGTGACCCACCCCAGTCTTGCTTCTCAGCACTACAAATACATAAATGATAGAAATACTCTGGAACAGTTATTGAATTTCACCTGTGACATTAAACTCCCTCTGAGAGGTGTATGAAAAATTGGGCAAATTATATTGGTCAACATCTTAACAATTCTTCATTTAATTTCAATAGGTCAAATAGTGAGAAATGGATTTTGGTTCATTGGGAGTTCAGGAAAAAAAGAAGCAAAAAAGAAAGTGTTTCTTTTTGATCAAATTGAAACTATTTTTTGTTTTATAGTTTCATGAAATATTACAAAAGTGATGCAACCCAAAATATTTTATGTGGCTTCAAAAACCTTTTAAAACTGTTTTCCCCCAAAAATTGAAAGGAAATTTCAAAATGGAATGTTATTTCAAATTAAATAATTTAAATACTTGACTCAAAATAATGTCAAAAGGAAATATGTGATTCTTAAAAAAAATTACGAGGTTCTTTTCAAAGTGAAGCACTCAATAAAACAAAATTTTGCAAAATTTTTTGGTATATCTCTGCTTCAGTTGGAAAAAAAAAGAAAAATCAGTTGAAATTTTTCACAAAGAAGCAAACATTAAGAGCCAGAAGACATGTAAGCACTGAACATTTTCTGGCCATACACACCAGAAGTGGTCCCAAGAGTTTGTTTAGTCATAACCAGAAAAGCCTACCAGAAACCCAGATCTGTTAAGAATAAAATTTGAAACAGATATGTCATGAATAGTTTTTGTTGTCTTTTATTATTTTGCATTTTCTTTTGCATTCCTTCTCTTCTCCTTTTGCCCAGTCCTTCTTAGATGCCTGTGTACCAGACATTCCAGGACAAAACATCCTGTGATCTCCACAAAAATACAGAGTAATTATGGGTCAAAGTCTGTGCTGGCAGAAATTGTCTCCCAACTTGTAAACTGGATTATGTTAGCTGGGGATCTCACCTGATCACTTCAGGTACAATGATTTTAGAGGCTTGCTTTACAGAGAGCCTCAACATATTTCAACAGTTTTTATTCCATAGATCTTCATAGACATGACAAAAGTTTCCTCTTTGGAATTTAGAGAGGAAATAAAGCCAGAGTCATCATCACATGTGGATTTCAATTGTTAAAGAAACATAATTATTTTGAGGGCAAGGTGAAGAACATGCAACAATGCAATTCCCCCTTTGCAGACTAGGGACTTTCATAAACAGGAAGAAGGTCTGAGAGGTTAAGCAGAAAAGGAGAACTCATGGCCTTTAGGAAAAACAGAGCCTACAGGGTATTTTCAGACATTCACAAACATCCCAGAAACACACAAGCCCATCAAACTGTTGTGGAGGAAGAGTGCCTTGAGCTAATGCTGACCCGAAATGCTGAGCCATATGTCCTGCTGCTGTGCCATAAGGATGCCCCATCTTCAACTGTCAGCTGTGTTTATTAGTTTTGGTGTCACACCTTGAGAACAAAGTTACTTTGCTTTTGAATCTACACAGGCTCCCAAAGTACCAGGTAAGCACAATTCTAGGTCACAGGGAAAAATGCTGTGAGAGTGTGTCAACATGGGTTAGGTTTATTCTGTCCCTATTTAGTAATGCTGGATGAATATGGATCACAGCAGGTACCAGGATGCTGAAAAAGAAAGCAGGTTAAATCAGTTTGATGTCCCTGAGATTAAAAGTATCTGCTCTGTTTCTTATTGACTGAGTCCTCTGGTGCTGATGGATTCATATGGGGCACTTCTGTTTTTCTAGTGTTTCTCTGGAGGACAAATCTTTTTGTTAAATGAATATTATCTTCCTCTTTTATTTATTTTATTTTTTAATCTGGAAAACAGAATTCACTGGAAAGCTCTCTCACTCTTCTTCTCTCCCTTTCCCTCTCTTCCTCTCTCTTTCTCATTTTGACCTTTTGAAGGTTTTTTAACATCATAAGAATACCAAGTTTGGTCTTTGTCATTTTATTTTTTTCCTGGAGGAGCTCTGGGAAGTCATGTGTTCTGGGTGTTCTGGTGCTGCTGTATAAAGAATGAGGATCTTGAACAAAGACTTTTTTGCCCAAATTTGTAATTAGTTGCTGAAGTTGCTAACAAAAGCAGAGGCAGATGAACAAAATTATTCTAGACACTGAAAAGTTTGTACGATGACAGATTGAAGAGATAGAAACAGTTAAGGGGGGAAAAAAAAAACCTAGGTAATTTTTGTTCAGAAGAACAGTCAGACTTATTAAAGCAATAAAAATTAGGTACAAATAATAGGAGCACAATTAATGTAAATTAATGTGTAAATCCATGTTGCACCCAAAATATGGAATACTTTGCTCTGTTGGCTAACATCACAAAGGCGAAGTGGATTTTGAAAATTATCCTAAGTTTCTTAGCTCTTGCCACACTGAGAACAGCAAAAATTCATGAGTGGATAGACCTGTTGATAAGAAAGTCCATGTTTATTTACTGAGCCTAGCTATTTCATGAGATTTACAGGATGAACTTTGTCATCTTTTGTGAAAGTCCAAATAAATCATGTCTTCCAATCTTCTTGTATTCACTCTCTTGTTATCACACCCAATAATTAATGTGAACAAAGAATGTGAATATCTTACAGAGGCACAGATTTCTTTTACAGAAGCCATGGTTATTTGTTTCCATCATTCAGCTAGGTCTTTTATAATTCTGTTTTTAATTAGCATTTCAACCAATTTTCTTGGTGCTAAAGTAATAATTCTCAGCCCTGGATTTCCCAGAATAACCTTTACAGTAAAGTACCATTTGCAACATAGCTGTTCTCTGAGAGAGCAACTATTTGAAACAACTTTGAAAATGTCTTTGAGGCCCAGAAGTCCTCTTGAAGCAATGCCAAAATACTCCCTAAAATCAAGGCCAAGATGCTGGTGCAGCTTCTTCAGACAGATCTCAACCAAAGGAATTTCCCCCTTGTAGTATTTTGTTTGTGACCTGCCATCATTCCAGCTCCCCCAGCCAGCTGGTTCAAATGGCAGTCCTGTGGTCTCCTATAGGTGTCCATGGGCAGTACGCCCATCAGACCAGTGTCCATGGCCCTAAACCCTACACAACTTTTGGGTCTACACACTGGGGGGAGTGCTCTCCACAGTGCAGCCTACAGGCTTGAACCCTTGGTCACCCAGGCTGGATGGTGATCATCATAGTGACCTTCATACTCCCACAAGAAATAAGTTTAGTCAAATGGAAATGAAGGAGGTGTGAGCTAAGACAGATTTTGTCCTGATGAATCTTTGAATTATTTGGAATCCCTCTTGCTTATCCAGAAAATACACATTCCTAATTGGCAAAGTGTGCTTTGTTTGTATATTGGTTTTGAGCTCTATCTCAAAATTTGATGTGAATTTCACATTTTATATACAGCTCCTATATACAGGATGAAACAGGGAATGCACTAATGCTTGAAACTATTATCATATATATATCTTATTTGATAGAAATTTTTGGTTTAGTCTGACAAAACCTAGGACTTGTATGTCACACAGAATAACTTGAACAATAGAAAAGGAATTTTTAATTGTGGAACTCAATAAAAACATAATGCTTAAAAGTATAGCATATTCAAATGTCTGGGACAAAGCAGACATCTACCTTCTCAAACTTGTCCCATCATATAAGTGTTCAAGGCCAGGTTAGATGAGCAGACTGGTTCAGTGGAAGGTGTCCCTCACTATGGCAGAGAGCTTGGACCTAGATTATCTTTAAGGTCCCTTTCAACCCAAAAATTCTATGAATCTCTTGGTGTGTAATCCAACCTTTGGTTCCTCATCTGAATTTCCTTTCCTGTTGCCCTCCACACATTTTAAAGAACCAAGAAAGATTAAGTGATCAGCTCCAAAGTACACTAAATAAATAATTTTATTGAGTTTTTCCATAAATATCAATAATGGAATATGAAAAATGTAATAAAAAATGAAAAACAAGTGCTTTGTGAAGGAAGAAATTATTAATCCATTTTTTAATAAAAGTAATGAATAGAACAGCCTTACAGCTGATGCTTTCATGTGCTTTACTGAATTTTCTTCTCCTACCAGGCTAAATGATGAGAAGTCAGGTCTGAGTGTAATTACAGTGACAATGTTTACTTGATGACATCCTAGAGCAAAATAGTTAGCACCCTCTCCTCCTTTGGTAGAAAGAGTGAATCTATACCTACACAAATGAGAAGCCTTTTTGCTTCTTTGAGAGAGAACAGCAAACTGCCAGCAAGAGTAATTACACCAGATGCAGGCACAGTAGATTTGAGAGAAGTCTCTAATTTGCTTCATCTCGTGGCTCATTCTGGGTAAAGTTTCACATTGTGTGTACACTCAGTGGTCACCTGTATTAGTCCTGCTGTGCACGTGGTCCTGCCTCTTGGCTGGAAAAGTCAATTGCTTCCACAGCCTTTCACCTCTTAACATTTTGATTCTCCTGTTCCTGTCATCGTTTTTATGACCTAACTGAAAGTCTTCAGTTGAAAAACATAATTTACATTTCTGAACTTACTACCAGATCTGTAAATGTCTGTTAGCATTAATACCTCTCCACTGGTGTTTGTATATATGTGCCCTATTTACTGTGAAGGTTAGGAGCTGTTCCTTTAGCTGTACATTTGTGCTGCACCTGGAAGTGTGGAGTCTATTGGTCTTGTACAAATTACAAAAGATTGTAATCTTGAATATCAATAAAAACATTATTAACTTCTTAAAAAAAAAAAAAAGTCACTGGATTTTCCTATGAATGTTATTGTGAGTCTGAAAACCAAGCAGCAACCATGGCTTACATGTTCTTTTTACTAAAATACTAAGCAGTGATTTTAAAAAAGTAAATCTGGTAAACAGTAAATCTGGTACGTGGCCAAGTAGAAAAGGGAGGAAGAAAAAGCCTAGCAAAAACTAGTTCTGAGTAAAAGTCATAGATGTGTTTCAAGTGTTAGTGGATTAATAATTATTTTAAGCAACCTTTAAACAACATCTCTTACTTTAAGAGATCTGAAAGAGACCATTCCATTAATCAGGTAAAACAGAACAAGTAAATAATAAAAAGAGCACAGCATATTAAGTGTACTATTTCTTCTTTCAGTTGCATATTTAAAACAAGCATATTTGCAGGGAAAAAAAATCCATTATATCCACACCTTTTGACAAGGATTAAAATTAATATTTCTTCCCTTTATACATAATTTTTAATCAAGTTCATGGAAATATTTTAGTGGCAAGACTTCATAAATCTGATAAGGTTTGTAAATTCAACTGGAACACAAGAGGTGTTAGAAACAAAAAAAACCCACCCAAAATTAAAAATAAATTAACTGATTTGTAAATGCATATATTGTATTAATTGTGTTTGTTCAAATCCAAATATCTATTATATATTCTTAAAAGAACAGTGCTGAACAATTTCTTAAAACAGCATATTTGCAGAACTAAGATTTGTTAGTTTATAAGAAAATCTCTCCAACCTATAGTGAAGGATATTTTGCATCTCTGTCTATTGACTGGAGTTCAAACAATAAGAAACAGCTCATAAAGCTCTTCCGGTGAGATAATTCCCTTTGAAGGTCACAAAGGCAAGTCCACCATTGCCAAGTCATGATGCATCTGGCACAACATTGCTTTCTAGAAAATCTCAACTAAGTGATGGTAAAGGAGTCGATGCAAGGGAAAGAAAGCATGAGAGAAAGGGAGAAGCTTTTGGGTTACTTTTGTTTTGAACTCCAACAGTTTTAAAAAATTCAAATACCAGAACATTATAATCATGATGGTCCCAGGACAGAATTATTTGAGAAAATATGTCATAATGGAAATTGATGGTTAATTATTTGGGGTTTTTTCTTCCCATCATTATCACTTCCTATCTTTCATGTACATGGACTCCACCAAATGGACCCCAGATGAAAAAAAAAGTGGTATACTTGCATGCAAAATATGATTTAAGCTTTGAGCACCTCTGATGTTTAAGGTAATGACACCACATAATTCACAACAAAATTCAAAAGTCTATGTTCAAAAGTGCAGAGGAGGCACAACCTTAATTTATTCACAATTGAGGAATATCTAAGCAAAGAAAAAAGGATCATTTCACTATTTTTCTTTTACTAACACATTAGAAGGTCATATGCTATAAGGCTGGGCTGCATAAAGCAGAATTCATTGCCTCTTGATAAGCATGAAGAGATTTGTTCTTTTAAATTTCTGGAACCTGCACTTTAAAAATAAAATGTCTTTTTGAAATGGAAGAAAATGTTTTGATTAGTTTGTACTGGCATTAGTTTAACATGGATATTTTAGAAGACCTCAGTCAAGATTTTTTTTTTTTACAGCTGTCTTGCTACAAGCAAAACAATACAATCTCTCTAAACCTTCCCTAGAGTGAGGATTCAGCCTATACACAGTATTTTAGCTACAAGACCATGCTCTTGTGCTGAGCATAGTCAAACACACAAACAAAGTCTACAGCTCATGTCATTCTTAAAGTCATTTTGATATCAGAAGGAATGAAAGCACAACCTTTTTTGTGAATTTTTATTCTGTGCCCCTTAGGATGGAAATGGGTCAGATATATGAAAAGGAAATGTGTACATGTTTAGACTTTTCATTGATAAATTCGTGACCAGCCTTAGACAAAAGTAACATAAAATCTGCACAGTTCTAGACTGAAAAGCTAGGGGCCAGATGGTCTGTCTGTCTTGCCTTCACATGATGTAAGGGAAGGTTGTAAACTTGGTTCAACTGGCAGTCTACTCCAGTATTGCTACAAAGCCAAGCAAAGCAGTGAGACCACATGAGAAAGTGTAGATAGCATTTTTTAATGAATTAGAAATAGCAATATGGGGTTTCAATATGTTTCAATAGTCAAAACAATATTTTGGGGGGCGGGGGGGGGTTGTTTAACTTTTATATATAGGGACTAATACTATGACGAATATTCCCTCCAAATTCAAAGATTCTAACTCAAAGTTTGAAAGTAAAGAATAAAGGAAAAACAAGAAAAAGTTTGAAGTTATTACTTAAATAAATGCAAGGAACACTAGGAGTTCAATATTGACTTAAAGGAAACATCAATTTAAATTCTATGAAAATAAAAACTTCAATTTCCCTTGACTCTGCTCATTAATGGAAAAAAATTCAAAATTACCATAAATCTACCTGTATGACTGTGAATTATGCATTAGTTTAAAACATTTTTTTTTTTTTAATACATCATGGTATGTACATGAAGCACATGAAGATGTAATAGTTTTCCTGACTGTGATGACAGGTTTTCTGTCCTTTCTTTCTGTCTACTTTTGGAAATGCTCCACCAACCTCAAAATGTTTTAACATACAATGGGGATAATTGATTGTTCTGAGAAAGGAAACTACTTAGTTTTAAAAGGATACAAAGAGGTCTCATTGTCCAGGGAGGCTATTTGAAGAGAGGAAGACTGTGGTTTGGGAGTGTGACTAGGCTTGATCTAGAAATGTGTGTGTGGGTCTGCAAAGGAAGGCTGCAGGTGGAGGTGCACACACATGGAGGTGAACGTAGGTACGAATGAGTGAGAGAAAAGCACAAAGCAGGTGAGCAGGTGCTCTCTAGTGTTAAAAGCGGTGATCAAACAGACGATGGCAACAAGACTGGGAAAAGCAGGCTGACTTCAAAATTGCCGAAAACACTTTTAACTCTGGCATAAGTATGAGGAAAAGTCAATAGGAGAAATCCATTTATACACAACTACTCTGGGTGAAGCACTCCCAGGAGCCTGCCTACCAGAGTGCCCAAACCTTTTGGTTGACTATCCCTGTGCCAAAGAATCCACTTTAACATTATCCCTTGAAATGAAGCCACTGTCCGGTTCACCCGCCCCGCTTTTCCTGCGCTCTGTCCGCCATGCACTCCGCAAGCGCGCCAGGGGCTGAAGGCGCTCAGCCTTCCCGAGGCGCCCTGCCCCAGCAGGAAAGGCAGAGGCCAGGACGTGGCACTGCCTGCCTGCCTGCCGCGGGCCCGGGGATGGACAGTAGGGGATGGCGAACGCCGCTTTTCCCGCAGCAGGCGGGACGAGGGGGCCCTCCTCGCATGTGCGCCCGAGTCAGCTCCCCGCCGGCCCTGCCCGCAGCTCCGCAGGGCACCCGCCCTCGCTCCCGCATTCCCTCCCTCCCGCCGGCGGAGGGAAGCGGTCCAGCTCGGCCCGGAGCCCAAACAAGCCCAGGTGCTGCAGGCAGCAGCCGCCGCTCCGCGCAGGAGGCGGCCCCGGCCCGGGGGCTCCGCGGGGCTGCGCTGGGCAGCCCTGCCCTCATCGCCTGGGCTGCTCTCGGCTCCTTCAAAAACCGAATGTGTGACTCTTCTCTTCTCTTCTCTTCTCTTCTCTTCTCTTCTCTTCTCTTCTCTTCTCTTCTCTTCTCTTCTCTTCTCTTCTCTTTCTCTTCTCTTTCTCTTCTCTTTCTCTTCTCTTTCTCTTCTCTTTCTCTTCTCTTTCTCTTCTCTTTCTCTTCTCTTTCTCTTCTCTTTCTCTTCTCTTCCTCTTCTCTTTCTCTTCTCTTCCTCTTCTCTTCCTCTTCTCNTCTCTTTCTCTTCTCTTTCTCTTCTCTTTCTCTTCTCTTTCTCTTCTCTTTCTCTTCTCTTTCTCTTCTCTTTCTCTTCTCTTTCTCTTCTCTTTCTCTTCTCTTTCTCTTCTCTTTCTCTTCTCTTTCTCTTCTCTTTCTCTTCTCTTTCTCTTCTCTTTCTCTTCTCTTTCTCTTCTCTTTCTCTTCTCTTTCTCTTCTCTTTCTCTTCTCTTTCTCTTCTCTTTCTCTTCTCTTTCTCTTCTCTTTCTCTTCTCTTTCTCTTCTCTTTCTCTTCTCTTTCTCTTCTCTTTCTCTTCTCTTTCTCTTCTCTTTCTCTTCTCTTTCTCTTCTCTTTCTCTTCTCTTTCTCTTCTCTTTCTCTTCTCTTTCTCTTCTCTTCCTCTTCTCTTTCTCTTCTCTTCCTCTTCTCTTCCTCTTCTCTTCCTCTTCCTCTTCTCTTCCTCTTCCTCTTCTCTTCTCTTTTTTTTTGTCCCCCTCCCCCTCAAGAATGATTAACTATCCCACCTGTGGATCGTACACTTGTTTTCTCCCTGAGAAACGTTGTCTGCCTTTCAGGTGAAAATAGGAGGCTCCGGGAAAGCTTTTGAGGTCTTTTATCTTACATCTTTATACCTACGGATACATATTTGCTTATATTTCCCTAGGCGGAAAATTACTTACAATCTTAATAACAGTGTGACATAAGGGAAGCAACTTTCCTAAGCCTCAGATGTGATGTTTAGAGATCCACTTTAGTTTGGTTATTTATTTTTTTTATTAAGCATTTCCCCCAGTAACATCTCAAAAGGAGGAAGGTAAATCCTGGAAAATACATGGCCCGTTATTAGTGTAAATTGTCGAAGCCACAGACGCCCTGGGGATTTTTTTTTTTTTTTTTAATAGAAGCTGCAAACAAGGGGTGTGTTTCATATGGGTCCATTCATGAGTTTTGGGTTATAGAGAGCCGTCTGTATTCGCGGCGCTACCCTAGGCAGACCCTTCTTGCATTGTATTTTAAAAATTAAAGGCACTATTGCACTTTTCCTGAACTGAAAATAAAATAGAAAAAAAAAAA
>VXBR01007020.1:437756-450846 GCA_013400215.1 Cisticola juncidis | reverse complement strand
CCCCCCCCCCCCCCCCCCTCCTTGCGGGAGCTCGGCAGAGTTTCATCGTGAAGAAAAGAGGCAAAAGAGCAGCCCACAGGAACAGTGGCTGCCGCCTTCCTCCTGTGTCTCGGGGCGTGGGTAACCCCCTCCTCCCCGGATCTGGGACTCGGCAGCCCGGGGGAACCCTCGGAAAACTCCCTTCCCCCCCGCCCCAGAGGCGTGTGCCGCTGAGCCGAGGCAGAAGCCGCATTGTTACCTCCCTCCCCGCTTTCCTAGACCTCTACTTCATTTAGCGCCAGGCGAGGTCTCGAGGCCAACAGGGGTGGTGTTTTTTGTTTTGTGTTGTTTTCTTCTTTTCTTCTCTCTCTTTTTCTGTTTTTTGGTGGTTGTGGTTTATTTTCTTTTTTTGTGTGTGTGTGTTTTTGGGTTTTTTTTTAGTGCGATGGGGCTCGTTTTACGGCAGCCCTGAGCGAGATGGAATAAGTGTGTACGTGATATTATACGTAACAGTAATACGCTTATATATAAAAATGTTTTCCCAGTGCAACAAAACTGCACTGGGAATTGCAGTGCAAAATGCAAGTTTTAAAATTAATTCATCCTGACAGGTCTGACATCGCCCGGCTCCCTTTTTCCTGCAACTACGTCCGCAAATGAATGCCGCTTCCAGAGTGTATGTTTTAATTTGTCACATCAAGGCAATAAAAGGGAGCGATATATACTTAAGCCAGTTAACATTGTAATAACAGGTTTAAAGGAGCAATTAAATGGTAGTGAGTCGCATGTCTGACTTTCTATAGGCATTACCACATCAATGGTACCTTTTAGGCTGACTATAACTTAGCATGATTGTCTCAATTAGTTTAGCTACATGATAGTTATTGTGAACTCTTTGTGAGTAATCAATGTTACGCAAGCTTATGGGAAGGAGGCTTTAACAGGGGTGAGCAGCAGCTAAACAACACGGACCTCCTTTTTTAAAGAAACACCTTTCTCTCTCTGTGCCTCTGTTTCTCACTCTCCCTCTCCTCTTTATTTCTTTCCTCAAGCCCCAAGAAAGAAAAGGTAATTTATAGACATATAAATCTGTTTCCGAGATCGGTGTAGCTGAACGCAGATTTACAGGCAAAAAGCAGCTTCTGCCGCGGTTGATCAACGAAAGAGCCCAGCGCGGATGGCGAGGCACCCTCGCTTCTCCACTCCTGGGCTTTAGTGGTGCACGCCGCGGCTGTTCGCTGTCACGACTGAGTCCCGAGCCACAAATAACCTTGCGGGATGCTCGCCTCAAACGATAGGTGTGTGCAGAGCTCTCACGGGCGCCTGAGCTTCCTCCCCCTCGCTGACAGCGGAGCGGAGCGCTGCGGGGACAGCCACGCGTGTGCGTGTGGAACAGGAACCGTGTTCGCCTGTGCGGCTGTGAGGACGAGCGGCGCAGGGAGGAATGGGCGTAAAGCGGGGCTCTAAACACGATTTAATGCAGGGAGAAGGGTCCTGCCGGAGCAACGGGCCCTCGGTAACTTGTTAATTCTCTACTTACAGAGTCTCTCGCTAAATAGTAAGCCGCGGCTGGTTAATGCAAAATGCAGAGGGGTAGAAATTGAGTGGGAGCTGCTTAAATTGCTTCAAAACACTAACAAGTATGTACTGTTTTCTGTCACGGGGGGGAAAAAGAGCAAGAGACAGTGTACCACTGAAATTTAAAACAAACAAAATGCAGGGAATATTTCTGTTGGCGAAGTTATTCTCATTAGTCCTAACAATGTCTCGCCATCAGACAAGGCTAGAGTCAGCCTGAGTCGCAAGATTTCAGATCTGCAAGCTTTTTTTTTTTTTTCCTCTTTTTTTTTTCCCTTTTTTTGCATGCACGTTACATTTCTGTCATGCTTTGCAGAAGAACACGATATCCCCAAAGAACCCAAAGAAGAAAAAAAATACTCTGACAGCAACCATTAGTTAAGAGCGCAATGAATAAACCCCTTGCACAAGAGTATCAGGACTAATTAAGATTCTGTTTAGCAGCCCTGGATGGAATGTTAATGTAGCTTTGACTAACTGGGAATAAGCAGGGGGAAAAACTGCATTTTAAGAGGAATGCTGGGGTGATAACATCTCTCACTTCTTCTGTCCAAGGTCTGCCCAAGCCTGTTACAAAGTCATTATCTCAAATTACTCCTGTACTTCATTTTTAGAGGGTTTGGGCAAGATCCCCTGGCGTTGAAGCGCTGCCTAGAGCCTCACAAAGCCAATACTCTCTAAGGGGATAAAGGCTGAATCAACCCACTATCTCTACCTTCGAGAGTTTGCTGGTACCAGTTTCTTGGACAAATACAGCCAGGATTCTGGAGGCAGATTAGGATCTATTGCTGGCGTCTCCTCACAAATCCCTAAAGGGTTTTTGACCCTTTGAAGTTTCCTCTATTTTGCTTACACAGAAGTTTACATGATTAAGTCAGGATTTTACAAGGCTCAACAAGGCAAATTTAGTCACCTCGGAACACTCAACACCAAAAAAGAGTAAAATATCCAGTTGTCCTGCTACTTGTTTAGTTCCAGAAATACTAGCATACTCTCATATGTGGAGTGATTAATTTAATAAAATGGAAAAATATCCGCCAGACTGCTTCAGCAAGGAAGGGTAAAAATAATAATTAATTAATTAATTATTTTATTATTAATAAAATAATAAGGATTTTTTTTTCCGGACTTTGGTGACTCCCCAATCTCAATGATCACTAATGCATCTATGTTTACCAGAGAGTGGATAAAACTTCCTGAAGTCTTTTCCAGCCTTTTAAACATTTTCAGCCTGCCTTTGCTTCTCCTTATCCAGAGAGTTACGTTACAGTTACATTACAGCAGCAAGCCCCCCTAATCCTTCCCTCTGAAGTAAACTTTTGCGAACCCTCTACTTGTTAAAAGCAGCCTCACATAATGCAAATCTTCTTTTCCTGGAATGAGAGAGCCGGGAACTGACGGCGTAAACAGGAGAGGAAGAGCAGAGCTCCTTCTCAGGGAATAGTTACCTATTTAAAGAAGTCTCCTCCAGCCAGAGTGGGAGTGCTGTAGCCAGGGACTGCGGTTGCATCTGGCCCACCCTACTTCCCTGGCCTTTTGTGGAACACAAATAGACTCCTTCTCTCTCTTTCTCCCTTTCAGTCTTCCTCTCGTTCCCTTTCCCACCAGAGGGAAGATCACTCTGCTAAGGAATTACTCCTGCAGTTATTATCAATGAAGAAAGGAATTATCTGTTCAATTCATCCTGCCTGTGAAATAACAGCAATAGTAATAGCAGTAATAATAATAATAATGCCTGGCAGGCTGGATCAGTGAATAGCAGGGATAGCAAGGGCAATCAGGCAACCTGCAGATTTCTCTTCCTCAATTGATTTATAATTGATGAATGGATTTTCTTGTGCAGCTGCAGTGTGGTTAAAATCTATTGAAGAGGTAGGTGTTCTGGAAGGTGTTATTTTGTACGGGAGACAGTTAGGAGTAACTGGGTGTGTTTATCAGCAGGAGATCTGAGCAAGCAACACGTTTACATTGCTGTTAGTGGCTAGGATTCAACTTTCCATAGGCCTCCAGCACCTGCAGTCGTGTGGGTGACTCACACGGAGATCAATCCTGCCCGGCTGCACCTGGGCATTGCTCCGGCACAGAGCTACCCACTGATTTTGGCCAGGAATGCTTTGCCCTCCTCCTGACAAGCCGTTCACTGGTGCTGTGCTGGCGGAAATCAGTCACAGGAGAAGGGAAAACAATGTCTTGCAGAGTTTTTCTCACACATTTTAAGGAAATGGAAGGGATTTTCATACCTCTTTAATGTGAGCCATTTTCCTACTTCAGATATGACATTTAACCCTGCCTGTAGGGATGTACCTGGTAGTTACTGCATTTGCGATTTGTCTTAAAGAAACCAAACTTTTATGTGGGTATCAAGAGATATGCAAAGCTGTTATCAAGCCTCTGGATCGTGGGTCTTTACCATAGATCTGGATGAACTTTAGGACCTGGTCCCTGAGTGGGTTTTTTTCCATATGTGCTTGATTCACCTTGTTAACCGTGTGGGCTTCAGGGTAGTACCTTGTTTTTTTGTTGTTCTTTGGGAAAACAAACCCCAAAAAACTACCATCATAAAGAACAGGCCTCCAGGCATCAGAACCTCCATTTGCTGCTTGTAAAGGGGCTTAAGGCTATGTTCAAGAAAGTGACAAGGTGTAAATGGGATAGAAAGGTCTTACTTGGCTTCTTATCTCTGAGAACACTTGGCTTCGAGATTGTATTATTTTTTGACCTTAAACTCACCGAAGAAATCAGGTGCTGTCTTCCCTTACATCTAGAAAGGCTTCAGCCTTACCAAGTTTGGGATGCTGACCCCATCATGGTGACCCCATGTCCTTTTAGGGCTCAGCTGGTATACCCCTCTCCAAGGCCAAGCAGGCCTTAAACCCTAGCCCCTTGCTGGAGGTGGTCACCCTTGCCTTTTCCAGCATGGGATGGGCTTGCTCCTGCTGCTGAGAGCGCAGCACAAACCCAACACAAAACCTCTGAAGTGGGGATAGAAAATGTGACCAAAGTTCCTGGCCACACAGCCATGTCTGCACTGCCTCTCCCTCTAGGGAGCTGTGCCTTTTTCTGCACAGCCCCATCAGGAGAGGGGGAGAGAGCAAGCCCCCTCCCACCCCTTCCCCCTTCTTTACCTCTCTGTGAGAGAGGGGGCACAGAGATTTCCCTGGAGAGGCAGGCTCCAGCATATGGACATTATCTTCCCTGAGCTCAGGGTTGCACGTGCCAGTGACGGGAGCAGATTTAATCCACATTTTGCCGCTTTTTGTCTTTTGTTTGGGATATCTGCACACCGGCGAGGTGGCCTCGTGTTCAGGGAGAGGGCTGCTCCTGGGCAGCTGCTGAAATGCAGGTGAGGCCCAGCCCCACTGATGGGGCTGTGAGAGGGAGTGTGAGGGGGATGCTGCGGGATTGAACTCCTGTCTGTCTCTTCCTGCCTGCTCTTCTGCTGCATGAGAAGAATCTTCTTCTCAGCACATGTTTCTCTTGGGAAAGAACAACCCACTCCAAACCCAAAAACTCCAGTGCCGTGCTCAGATCGGTTTCTTTCTACAGATGATGAGGGTTTTTTTTTTTTTGGGAGGGGAGGGGGTTTCATTTGTTTTCTGATTTTTAAACTTCTTTCACACTAAATTTTACACTCTAAGTTTGGAACAGAGGTATTAATTTATAAAATCATGAAATGTGGAATACTGGCCTCATTACTCAGTTCGACAATCTGGGGCTTAGAAAAAAACTCCCCCACAAAATGAACATGAGATTTCCCTTAAAACACTGAAATCTCACTTGACTTTAAAATGTTGTTATTGTCAGCAAAGCAACTGCATAATTACATTTCTATTTCTCTATGTTTAGTTGGTATTAATGTCTGTAAGATAGATCTTCCCTCTTCATTAGCCCACACACTCTTTTAAAAATTCTTATTAGAGCTGCAAAATGTGCTTATAGATGAAAAAAACAAAAAACAACCCTAACTTATTTGAATTGTTATTATAGTAAATAATTTGAATTGCAGAATATTATTGGTGAACATGTAACAACACATAATTTCTCTTTCCTATCTCAATATGGAAAGTTTGCCATATCAAACAAATTGTTTTAATTGGTTTTTATGACAGTTACAAATAATATATAGTAGAATCCTCCAAACTACTATTGTTCAAAGCCCCTCCTGAATTACAAGTACACGTAATTCTACTTCGGCTAACTTTAGTGGGAGTTCAATACTCAAGAAGTAGCATTAAAAGGAAAATTTTATCTGTAATAGAAAGAATGAAATTATAGTCCTGCAATTGACATAAGAGGGAAAAAATGTTTACAGAACTAATAAACAGAAGAAACTACTCAGTTAAAAGCACATTTTTTGGGATCTCTTAGAGGACTACAAACAATAAAAATGTCCGAGGAAATATGGTTCATAATATCCTTGAAAAATCCATGCAGCTGAGTCCAATTTCTATTATTGTATCCAGTCCTACAAAACCTGATAAAGTTGAACAATTCATCCTTAAGTTATTTTAATGCAGCATGCATATAGCATTATTTTATTAGTGGATTAGGATTAGGTTTGTGATTCTGAAGATTATAAATCACAGTGTTAATCCATACTAAACTTGTTTTCAAACTAGTTGAAAGGATTGGACAACAGACAAATCTACATTTTGTCTTACAGTGTTTTTTTTTTTTCCTTTTTCTTTCTTTTATTCTAATCCCTTCCATAATGCCTAGGAATATTAAATATGAATGCATTAGGTGCTTGTGTGACTCAGTGGATAATACAGCTTCAGTCTTCTTCCATTAACTCAGTTTTATTAGAATATTACAGTAAAAATATATATTGGATATGCTGCAAACAAATCAGATGTGTGAAGTAGCCTCTTCTAAAATATGTGAAATCGCTCATCAATCAATGTGGGAAAACAGTTTCTAATATTGTTTAATTATGAATTAGCTATTTTTGGATTTAAAGGTAATAGAAGAGTATGGCAGTTCAAAAATTCAAAATCAAAATACACAATTGAATACAAGTCTAAAAATTAAACAGGGAATACCATCTTTCTGGTGGAAAATTGCTACCAATGATATCCACCGTTGTACAGGATGAAGGGAAAATCAGTGAAATAAACCTTGCCTGGTCACAGAAATAATTACTTTATTGTAAAACATATGGAAAAGAATAAAAGTAAGATCCCACAGCTATTATTTATGTGGTATCCACACTACCAGCTGCTTGAATTGAAAGAATAAATAAGTTAAATGAGGGGTTATTTTAGTTGTGTATTTTTTGGTACTGTAATACATAGGATTCCCTGAACTGGGTCATGCAGTGGCCAAACTCCAGCTACCTCTGGAACCCAAGACTGTTACGATCATGCCTGCAAGGCACACTGGGGATGTGACAAGGAAGGTTATTCTCTTGATCTGGATCTGGGAGTGTTCTGGGTTTTTCCGGAAGAAACCTACTGTGGTGGACTCTTCCATCTTCATCTCTTACTGTTATAGCTTCTTTCTCAGTCTGTGATTCCAGACACAGCTGGTTAGTACACCACAGATCAGGTCAGGCAAATTGTATTTGATATATGGGGGTCACATGTAAGACCCATATGTAAGAGAGAAGGAGATGGGCGGGGGAGAAAGAAAAAAATCACTCCTTGCAAATGTGCAAGGCACAGGCACCATTAAAGGGCAATATGTGGGGAATCAAATGAAATATGTCAGATCTGGTATTTCCTTACGTATGCTATTTCCACATTTTTAAAAAGAGATAAAAATAAGTTGTGCTGTAACTCACTCTTATCACCTATCATCCTCAGTAAGAATCTGATATTTTGTGTATACACATTGCCATCTGAACTGAGTGACTGATACATTAGGGAGTGTCAGACGTGAGGATCTGGGACTGTGCTGACTGTTGGGAGCATATCCTGACTGTCACCTCATCTGTCGAAGCCATCAGATATTTCTGGAACAGCATATACCAGTGGCAGAGATAGACTTCTTGTTCCTTGTTAAACAGTCTTAGTCATCACAGCAATTATTTCATGTGGGGTGTTAAGAAGGGCAATTTTTGTGGCCCTTACTTTCCCTCTGAGTGTTCTGTAAAATTGAGAAAGCTGTCAAGAGAAATGTGGTTTGTTTATATGCAGGAGAGTGCAGGCAGAAACCAGAGTTTTACCAAAATCGGGCTTTTATAATGTCCAGCCAAGATTTGTCTATTTGCCGAGACAGAACTCTGTTTGTAACAGAACATTGGCAATGTTCAAATTAAAGCAAAAGTACATATTTGTAAACTATTTTTTATACTGAAAATGTGACATCACATTACTGTAGCTCTACATGGTTACATGTTAAACATATTAATCTCTTCAAATATGCTAATAATGCATGAATCAATACAGAAGGATCTAAGAGTTGACTTTAAGGGAATACAGTTGCCTTTATCTTAGAATGTAAACACATTTAGAGGTATAATTGATAAACCATAAAGAGATTAGGCTTTCCATCGATTCATTTAAGATTTATGTTTGCAACTTCTGTTATGCTCTGTAAGATTCTCCTACATGAATCTCATGTAAGAAAAACAAAAAAAATGAAGATAAAAAATTAAGATACTCTTTATCCAACTATTCAGGCTTTATTGCAATTTATAAAGACAGTGGGACAGACTTTATATTAATTGAGAAAAAGTTCTTCTAAATAAGGTGGTTTTTTTTTCTTTGTTCTTAAACTGTCAATAAGTCAGGCTTTGCAGAGGAAGCTATGTGAAATATAGAGGTAGCTATGTGAAGAAGTAACTATGTGCAGCAGGATTTCAACAAGTCCATTCAACATATGACTTTGAAGAGGAACTTGGAGCGCAGTAAAATGTTCAAGTAATTTCCATCTTAGAGCTCTTAAATGCATTTACATTTTTACATGAGAATAAAGCATACCTTGGTTGAAAATAGTCACTTATGTTACTCAAAAGAGACTGGTGAATTTGTTCAGATATTTTGGCCTGATGAGTTTTATGTGAATTTAACAAGAGAAATACGTCATGGATTTGACATGATTAAATGTAAATGCAGGTAAACAGAAAAAACTTTGAAATGCATGGAAAATAACAATGCTAGCAGGTTGTTAAAATAGATAACTTTCAATGAACACTTATATGTATATATATGCTGCAGATGGAGCTAAAAGTAAGATCCCTATTTAAAAATGGGTAACATTTTCTTGTATAAGATTCTGGTGTGGTTCTTATTGTTGTAATCCTTCAGAGAAGAATTTTTTATGACTGATGTCAGCCTCGCAATGCATGTCTTGCTTTTATATAACAAGAAAGCTTCAACAAAACAATTTAACTGTTTCCAGGAAGGATAGGGAGAAATTGTTTGGTTTGGTAATGTTAAAAATCTGTGTGACCTTACTGAATAAATTGCTTTACAGTAAATGATCTAAATTTAAGAAGGAGGTATCTTGAGGCTAAAAAGAGGTGCATTTTTTTCTTTCCCTGTAAAAGTACACACCTATTTGGCAGAGTTATCATTGGGTATACTTGGTATAACCATTTAGAGTTTAATTATTTGTAGATTGTATCTGTAGTGTGTATGTTCAAGGCTGGCAATCTCAGAACAGAGCTAAGCTTGTCACTCCTTATTTCTCTTATGTGCCTCGGTAACTCTAGAAATGAGGGCAAGAATATTGTCTCTTTTTCTGCTCTCATTCCCTCATTGCTGTCCATATCAGGGCAGGCTGAAGAAGGACAGTTTAATCAGCCTTGAATCAAAGTCTGAGTGGGGAGCAGAGCTGGGACAGGGCCAGATGTCTGCAGGACTTGGGATTTGAAGGAGGGGGCAACTGGCTCCATAAGACATCATAGACAAGGCCAAGCAGTAGAAACAATATAAAAAAATAGGAAGAGAGGTGAGAACAGCTGGTCCAGAGGAAAAGATAAAGGTGGAAACTGACAGGTTAGAAAAGAATGTGAAATGTCCATGGCCACCAAAACACCTCATCTTTCAGGACCTGGGCTAGAACCAGGATGTCTGTTTTTCAGAGCTCCTCTTCTACTCACTAAATAATTGGGATGTCACTGGCAGTGTATCTCTATTACTCCCTATATCAGTGGGATCAAAATCACTACTGATTATTCCCTTGTTTCAGGTGAAAAACCTTTGCTGGAAGTGCTGTAGTCCATAATGTGAGAATTGGAAACATTACATATGATTAATATTTTTGTCAAACTGAGAAACAAAGAAATTATTATCTTTCCTCTTCCCTAGGCCTTGCATCATCCTACTTGATTGTCTGCTGAATAGACAGATCTCTAAGAAGGCACTGTTTCAAAAACTAGCCTTCACTAGGAGATTTCCTAACTTTTTAATGTTTGGCCTTGTAGCTCCAATGTTTTCTTTAAACTTGATTCTTGAATCAAGCTGCAGGCACTAGGACAAAATGAAACAAGTGACTTTTTGTCACTCATCCATACTATGATTTTTTAAATGTATGTATGTGTGTGAGTGAATGTACACATATATGTACTCTATATGTGTGTATATATATATATATATATATGTATATGTACACACACAGAGAGGTATGTGTTCTCTCTCTTCACATGTCTTTTTTTGTAGGCTGAAGATGGAAAAAGTGTAGCAGGGAATTACATAATCCTATAAGCAGTTGTGTTGATGAAGTAATTTACCTTATTTCAGTGAGGACTGCCAAATCCAGCATGAGAATTTGTGACATTGATGTTATTCAGATGTGAGAGTTTCTAGGACTGCAACTACTGGCTGCAGTTATTTGGAGACTTTCTGTTTCTTCCAACTGCTAGTGCTGCAATACGCTGTAACTAACTGATTGCAGCAAGGCTCCATGCTAGATTTACACATACAGAGTTCCATGTCTGTCCAGGAATGCATGCACATAGCTAGTGTCATTGCAGGCTCTGAGCCATTTGTAAGTTTAAAGTTACCGATTTACATTAATATTTGTAGGATTTGCGCCTTGGTTAATTTGTTGTCTTCCTAAATGGGAAAGGGATATGGGCAAGTCAGGGCTAAACTGACAAATGTGTTAGTCCTGCCAAAGCACTCATAGTGTATCTAATGCTTTTCTTGGGTCAGTTGGTCACTCAGTCAGTGATTCTTTTCGCCAAAAAAACTACTCCTAGAAAGGAAAACAAGCCTAAGGACTCAGCAGCAGAAAGGGTATGTATTCGAGAATTTATTTTTCTCTTGCTTCCTTTTCAGCTACTCCAGAGAAATGACATAATATATATGAACTAACAAACATTTAACACTTGATGAGATCCAAGAAGGGAATGGGAAAATAGGGAATCATATGAAGTAAAATTTTATGGAACTTGCAGTTCACACCTATGCTGATCAGTAGTCACACTGGCAAGAATTCAGATCTCTGTATATATGTATACATATATCCCTGTTTCTCCTGATGTTTTACACAAATGTTGACACACATGTGCATAGACACTTCTCTCTAGCATAATGGGGATTGATTCTTATGCAAATTACCAGCACATTTTGACCTCAGATGCTATGTTTTAGAACGTTTACTCTTTTTTGATTAGTATTTACAATACCAAAATATTTATAGCAAAGCATTTTTCAATAGTTAACCAACAGGACTAAGGAAAAAGTCTATTATAACATATAAATGCCATCAATCTCAATAATTTATGTATCAGATCAGGAGAGCACCCTTGTTTAAAATTTATGCCAATATTAGGAAGGCAATTGAAATGTGCTTGAACCAGCCTGAGCCTGGCAGGGTCTGGGAATTTACAGTTAAAAATTTCATACTGCAATATGCTCCTGTCTTGCCAACGTGTTGGATTTCTTTGACACAGTATAGTAAGATTTCATATGTTTGAAAAAAGGGTACAGGAAACATTGAGATAATATACGAGACAAATTTAGGGATGGTTTATCTGGCCTTTTGAGTGCCTGACTGTGCCACATGGGACAATGACCTCCGGTGTTTATGCCCTCTGTGACTGTCTCAGACAGGGACTGAGGGATGTGGCATCCAGGGGTGAAGCTGGCTACTCCTGGTTGGACATGCCTTCCTTTCCACTGAAGTCTTAGGAAAACAGCAGTCTTGGACTGAGCAAAACCCCTGCTCCTGAAAGAAAGTTGGACTCTAAGTGGGCAGTATTATGTTTGGTAGCATTAATAACAAATGCAAAAGAGCACAGAGATCTAAAATATGCAGGAATTCACTGCAGAAATTTGAAGGATTTCTTCAAGTTGCCTAAGGATGTTCATTTGTTCTGACTTAGGTTCAGAGGGAGATCCGATTTTGCCTTCCCTAAGGAGCTTGTGCCTGACAAGGGGAACTGGGGCCCAGCTCTGGGAAGGCAAGCATCCAAAACCTGCTCCATCCAGAGGGATGGGACATTTGGGGCTGCATCGTTTGCAGCAGTGTTGTTCTCAGTTTCACTTTCTCCCTCCCAAGTGCATTCCTTTAACAATCCCCTGCCTCAGGCAGCTGTTTATTTTGCCTTTATCAGTCTTATTAAAAAAAAAAAAAAAAAGGGGAAAAAAAAAGATGGAAAATTATTAAATAATAGATAGTAGCATAAGCATCCACTATAAAATTTTGCTTAAATACCTCTAGATTTCAGAGTTTCAAAGATCAGAGCAACTCTTGTGGATATTTAGGTTATGCTGTTATGATATTCACTTATAGGAAAAAATGAAAAATAACAGGAGCTGAGCAACACATACAAAAATTCAAATACTGTTAGAAAGTTTCTTAAATATCATCAGGATATAGCCTTGAGAAATGCAAAAGGGAAAAAAATAAGACCAATCAGATAAAGTATTTTTTTCCTCCTGGAATTTGTTGACACTATTATTCTTTAATTACTTTATTACAGTATCTGTTGTTATTGATACAACTGAGTTCCTCACTATTTCAGTTTAAGTAGTAAACCCCTACCAATCCCGAGGCATAACATGCAGCAGCTAAATGTGACCCTTCAGACTTCTGTCACCTGATTAAAGTCAAGTGGGTTGTGCCAGTTCACAGATCTTACTAAAAGTTCACTGGAATTGTCAGAAAAATCTCTCTTTTATTTAATTGAGATGTGGACGAAATTTTAAGAGGAGGTATTTTTTTCATGTTTAAAAGGCCTGATTAGAAGAATTTGAGTTGTGTTTTCAAACCCTTTCTTGGCTCTAGAAGGGGAAGTGGCTAATGCTGTGAACATTTCAACTGTTCAGGAGGATAATATAGTCAATCAAATTAACCCTTTTTACTTGTCAATGACAGATGAAGATATTTATGCATACTATTATTTGTTGAGATTGCTTGAGATAGCTTTATTAGTGCCTTTAAACAATAATCTGAACATAAATGTGGCTATTCAATGTATTGTTCTATAGAATGAAATTCATGCCAGAACAACATGACTGGATATCAAAGTGACTTTACAGCATTTTGGTGTTTTAGTTGAACTCAGTTTACCCCAGGGTTTTTTTTGTTGTCGCTCATTTGTTTGCTTGTTTGCTTTGTTTTTCCTCTTTTTTTTTTT
>VXBR01007020.1:398013-437739 GCA_013400215.1 Cisticola juncidis | reverse complement strand
TTTTTTTTTTTTTTTTTTCCCTTTCCTGCAAAAGAATGACAAGTCTGGTTTGATCATTTGACAAAAAATACTTAGTTCATGGCTTACATTATGAAATGATTATAACTGTAGCTAAGAGGGAGGGTGAATTCACACAAAGTGAATATTTCTTGTTAGGCAAATCTGGAATAAAGATCAACTGTAAGTACCAAATGATGAAAGTAAATCTGGAATATCTTACGTCTCTTCTAGTAAAACATAAACAGATGCAAAATGTCCAAAATAATATTTTTGGTCACTTTTTGATGCCCATTGTTATACCTTAACTACCAACATCAGGATGAGTTTCCTGTACATTGAGAATTCTATATTTGCAGTTCCACAATTTTGTTCTGAAGAACTTTATTAAACCTACCACTACTCTGGAATAACCCTCTGAGCTTTATGTTGCAATAGAACATTAAGAGGGTCCTGACAGTAGAAAAATTCACTTAGCTTATTTACTCTTTTTAGGCATTTGTATGTACTTGGTTGAAGTGAGACATCAAAATACATCAGTTAACTTGTGCCTTGGTTCAGTGTCTTTAAGGAGTCCTGTATTACTGTTAATAACACCAAGAAATAGAACTGCCTAAGAATTTTTTTCCCTAACTTAAAATTTTGTATAAGTTTACTCCCTAGCTAAATCTCACAAAGAGAGCTGCCTTCTTTTCAGTACAATCATATTTCAGTGAATCCACACAGGAATATTAGTCGTAGTTCATTTAATCACCAAATCCTAACAACTAAGTATTCACTTCATTAAAGACACTAAAAAATTCTGGCCAGCTGTTTCCTGCCACTTGGCTGAGGACAAGGTGGAGAAAGACAAGAAATTCAATCCCCGGTAACTCTCAGTTGTGTTCAGCATAATTCTGCCACATAATTATACTTTCATAATTTTATTCCTAAACTAGAATCTGAATCCAAGGGGGGTTCTGTGACTTATGGGCTTAAATTCTGACATGTTTAAATTCATGTTGTACACACAAAAATTTCCACAGATTTTAATAATCAACTTAGACAAATGCTTTGTTTTGTCAACTGTGCTTTCTTTTTTTTTTTTTTTTTTTTTTTTTTTTTTTTTTAATAACTTTAAATTAAAGTAGTCAAATAGATTGAAGAGGGAGGTACAATTAACATACTATTTGTATTTACAAATGATGGATTAGTTACTTGCTCTGTTTCTAGAAAACTGTTTCCTGTTCTGGTTCATACACAAAATTCTGGAGCTTTAAAAACTCTTCGTCAAAGATCAAGATGACTGTATTATGGTGGTTTTAAAGCTGCTAGCAATTTTTATGCACTGAATGTAAAAAGAAATACTGATTACAACTGAAGAGTGACTTCAAAAATATCCATTTGATTGTACGAATAATCAGGACTGTTGCCCATGAAAGTAAGTGCTAAGATACCAAATAATAAATCAATATTCTAAGGCCAAAATCTAAACAGACATAGATCAGTGAAGTTATACGAATTTCTGCTAAGCTGTGCTTATTTGTACAGCTGGGTCTGGCTATAGGGTGCTGCAAAAAATGATAAAATTGTCCAATGTGATCATAATTCAAGAGAATTCTCCCTCAAAACAGAATTTAGCATTCTGTACAGCCCACAGAAAAGATTAGGTATGTCAGGGCAGGAACAAAACCTATCCACTGGCCCAGGAAACATTGAGCAGGGCTGTGTGAAATCCTGCCTGTCCCTGGGGTGCAAGCAGCCCAGCCCAGGCATTTGTGGCCACTTGTGCACTGCATATTTGTGTCCTCTCTCCAGTATAAGGCTGTTGCTGATTTTCTTTGGAAGGATAAGCAGGATACAGTCTTTTCAATAAAAGAAATCATCTGCTTAAAGCCTAACAGCTGCAGAGACAACAAATCTTTGCAAATTTTCCTCTCTCCTCTGTGTAGCTCCTCTCCCAGTTCAGTGTCCTCAACCATGGGAACGGGATGTACTGAGCTGTAGACTCTATTCCTACTGCATAGGCTAATTAATGGGGGGAAAGTGCATTCATTTTGCCTTGCCCTGGGGTTTTAAAATCGAAGCACAGCTTCTCATGATCCTGCCGGCAGCTTGATTTTATTAGCACTTCCTGGGCATACTCTGTGTGTTGTGATCTGAGTCAGGCAGCTCAGCCAGTAGGGCTTCATTCAAGGGGCAACAAATGCCAAGCACTTACTAGAGAATCCCTCAGGGGAGTCAGGGCTGATTTGGGATTCCTACCAGGTTAGTAAGCAAGGTGCCCAGCTCCTCATCCTAGCTTGAACCAGAGCAAATTTGAACACTGTAAAGTTTACACTGCCTTCAGGGCCAGGCACCAGCCAAGGAAAATTTTGGGGTACTAATTTTGGACTTAAATTTAGCCTAAACTCCACTCAGATGTTGTGTTCCTAATGTGCTCACCTTTTTAAACACATCGCCTCAAGAGGTCTTCAGCGTGCACCTATAAATTAGGCATAAAGCTTAAATGTTGCCTTTGAAAAAGGATACTTTACTCAACTTCATGAGAGTGGCCACCTAGAGCTTTCAGTAAGGATCTTTGAAGGTAATGTACTGATTTCCTCCTGATGCTCTTCATAAGTTTTGTGGTCTCATCTGCTCTTTAGGTTTCTATATATAATTTTTGGGGTTGCTTTGCTCTTGACTCTATGAGTTTTGAGAAAGGTTTTCTATTTTTCAAATAATATTCACTTTTTTTTTCACTGTTATATGGGGAAGACAGAAATTGTAACCCAGTGATTTTGTGGAAATTTGTAAATAAGATCAGCAGAGGAAGAGTAGGTAGGTGGCACTAATAGCAGTCTGAAACTACTGCATAGACCTTTGTTTCTCTGTTGTAGTTACTGAGCTTCTACTTACCTACTTGGAGCAAAGATGAGCATCACAGGGAAGTGCAAGGTTTCTCTTTTTTCTTCAAATCTCATTGTAACGCTGTAGTGTTTCCTATTGCTGCCTTTCATTTAATCAGTACTTTCATCTCAATGGGCTTTCATGCCCTGGAGAAATATGAAGGCTTACAAGGATCAGATGGTATAAAGATATAAAGCTAGGAGACTTGCTGACTGCATAGATGAGCCAGAAAACTGCAAAACTGTCACCTGCAGTTTGCTGAAGCCTAGATATTCTCAGAACAGAACACTGTCTTACTCTCCCAACAGGACAGAGAAAAATGCAGAAATTTTGAGTATGTCTTTCCCTTTTGGGTCTTTCTGCTTCTCTGAAGAGAACTTCTTGAGCAACATGAATGGTAATGATTGAAAGAAAAAAGAAAANAAAAAGGAAAGAGAAAAAGAAAAGCTAGTTTTGCTGCTGGATCCCTGAAGGAATCGAAGGAGGTTTAACAGCCTTTAGTCAGGTGCTAAATTTTTTGTATGATATGAGTGGGATAGTTAGTCTCCTTAGCCTGACTCTAACTGCAGCCACTGAGCAGATAAAAAAAACCCATTCTGGAACACAGACAGTAAAAAAAAAATCTTGTGCAGGTACGTGCTCTGCTGAGCACTCTGTGTCAGGTCTGTGACAGTCAACAGCAAATAAGGAACTGCAACACAGAGCATAAGTTGTCATTATCAACTGAGACACTCCTTCTAAAAACAGATGGAGAGAGATGCCACTCCTTATTTTACAAAATGCATATTGAGAAGGTAAGTGGTACCTGTGAAACTTCCAGTAACTCTACTAAATTTATGACCTCTGACTAAGCACTGTGTCTTGCCAAGGAGGAGACAGCTTTTGGTGTGCACAGAGGGACTGTGGAAGTCTAGTCAACTCTATTTCAGAAAGTTCAGATCCTCACAGTTTTTTGTTCTGCATTTGATATCTGACTGGCAGACATTAAATCTGAGATAATCACCCTGAGCTCCTTCTGTTGTCAGTAGTGGGACAAACCATTTCTCTAGAGCCTTAGCTAAAAGCCAGAGGACTTAAGTGCAGTTTTCTAGATGCGCAAGGAAGCACTGCAGGCACGCACGTTGTTTTACAGAGCTGGGTTCTAGTCACGCCCTCGAAAGATGTAAGCACAGATGAAGTTATGTAACCTCTCCAGGCTACTTCTGTCCTGAGCTTCAGGGGTCTCTGAGGTCAACTTCCCTTCTCATTTGTTCCATGGTTTCTGGGAATATTTCCACCTGGAATAAAGTTTCCAGGAACAACGACACAAACGTCGTTAAAATCAGCAACTAGTTGATATACAAGCTGGAGAAGACCTGACAGATGTCAGATTTAACAATTAGAAGACTATCAGAGTAACAGAGAGAGATCCGAGGCCTTGACAAGGTTAGCAAAGTTAAAGAAAAAGAATAGGAGTTTTAAAGATAAAATGTTTGCATTTTCATGATTAATTAATTAGAATAAAGAAAGTTTTGCTTTTCTGAGTTCACTTTGTTTTAATATTCCTTTGAATACGGCTTCAATATCAAAGTGAAAGGAAAAAAAAACCCACCAAAAACAACAAAAAAACCACCACAATGTCTCACCCCAGATATTTTTGATGTGTGTGAAACTTGAATCACTCACAGTTTGTCCCTCCAGGTGAAGGAAGACAGTCCTGTTCAGTTGATGGGTGAGTCAAACTCAGTGCGTGCAACTAAAGCTTGTAGAGACGGATAACTCTAGAGCTGTGACAGATAACTACTTTTTACCATGCTTGTCACCATGCCACTGACTATCTGCATGGAATGATCTATTGCTGCTGCTGTTGCTGACAAAATCTGCTATTTTTTCCCCCCCACATGCTTATCCTGCCCAACAGCATCTGCTTTTGCTCAAAGAGGCCTATGCCTTCCCTCACCTTGATGATCCGTCGTTGTATCTTTCTGGCAAAGAACTCAAAAGATTTTGCCAGAAGGTTGCACTCAATCAATCCTGCCTTTAGGGTGTCCTAGAAGCGCTTTCTTGGATCACCATTGCTTCCTCTTTCCACACTCCAGTTCCCTTCATAGGAGGTGCTTGAACATATGTACATCATTGATTCAAGCCATATGTCCAGCCCATTACACCTGGGCTTTCCATGTGGATATGCTGCAGGAATTTATCACTGGTCAGTTTAGTGTAGCATCTGACTCAGAGTAAGACGCATAGTTGCCTCTGGTGGAACTTCTCCAGCTGGCAGATGTGCTTTCTATACTATATCAAAATCCTGCCTCTGTTTAGCACAACAGCCTTTTACAATTCTAGTCTGTACATCTAGTTTGATCTGACACTGACTCCGTATCCACTTATTTAACCCAGCAGAAAGTTCCCCTATTTCTATGAATGCAAGAAACTACATTTCCATGAAGAGTGACACAGCCATTCAACACAATTTGAATGTAGGTGAACCCACATGCAACAAACAGCTCAGCTTTACTGTGTTTAGTGGAACGGACAGTGTATTCTTCTCAAAGTTGATTGACAACCTATCTCAGTTTTTCTCAAACTGATGATTAGTCTGATTTTTTCTTGTCTTGGAAGTAGCACATTTGTTTGTTAAGAAGATCTGTAGTCTTTGGCTGGTGTGAGCCACCCCTGTGCAGTGATGTGCATACCAGCATTCCTGTGTGCCCTACTTGGTGGCTAGTGTGCAGTCCTCCTGCTGCTCAAAAGTGAGTCCTGATATTTAGGCTGAGGTTGTATTTGTTTTACCTGACTCCTCAGAATAAAACAATTTTCTCAATTAAATGCATCAAGGAAAACAGAGAACAACAGTCCATTTTGTACGCAGTGATTTAAAAAACAAAGTAAGAGGCTTTCAGGGAGGATCTGAATGGCATATGGTCTAAATAGAAAAATAAAGGCAGAAGGAAGAGGAAGGAAAGAAGGGGAGAATTAGTTCAAAGAGATGGATGTGGGTGGTATAAATGGACAATGAACACAACAGGGAGGAAGTTGAGGTTAAAAAATAAAGAGAGAGGCCTCTCATCATGGCCCTTAGGAAAGAGGTGAATGAAGTTACACCACAACAGTCAAAGCACTGCTTAAGCAAGAAGTTGCACTCGAAACACACTAAAGTAAAATTAAAGGGAGTTTCAGTTCTGGAGGGACTGGTGTAACAGCCTCTCAGAAATATTCTCTCAAAGAAAATGTTAAAGTACTGAGCATAAAAGATTTACGAAAAGGTAGGTTAAATCACGTCCTGATATAACAGCAGAGTGATATATAGTTTTTTTTTTCCCCTAAAATTAGGAGCTCAGTTACATATGTATACCTTGAAACCAAAGACTCCGTAGAGCTAAACTTCTGTTGTACTAATCTCTGTGCTGCTAATTTTTCATTATATGTTTATTAGCAGAATTCCTGATTCATCACTGAATTAATTCAGTTTCACATCTGTGTATCTAACAGAATTTGATCAAAATTGGAGGAAGAAATGGATCAGTTGGTTGTGGTTTGTACTCTTAAATATTTGAGTTTTTATTATTTCCACATTGGCACAACTTTCAAGAGCTACTTGAATTTCTGCAGAATTTGGACTATGGCTACACTAAAGAAGAGCTGATATAATAACCCTTTACATGCATTGCCTTACCAACAAAATATTCAAGAATGCCTTAATGACAAATAAACTCAAAGCATTTGGCTAGGTCTTTTTTGTTTTAAATAATAAACAAGACAACGTCATGTTATGAAGAACATAACTGAAGATTTGGAATAAGTTACTATAATAACCCAACAGGAGTTCCATGGTCTTTTTGAAGCAACATTGTTCTTGGATTACAAAACACTGATAGAAGTTTCAGTGCTGTAAGCCACATGAAGAAAGAAAACCCCAAATTAAGAATGATAATTACAAATCAGAGACACTTCTGCATCTTTCTTTCATCAAAAAAAAAACCAACTTGGCCATTTAAAAGACATGAAATAGTGTTATCAGATTTTTTTTTTCCCATGTGAAATGTCTGTACAGGAGATGTAGAAACTGAGAACACACAAGTACAATATTTGAGCATGCAACACCATATCACAACCACTTTGAGGAAGAAGATGACTGCTTTCTACAGCATTCTGATTTTAGCATGATTCAATTCCACAATAAGTTTGTCTCTTCTGACCAAAGAAAGGAAAAAAATCAAAAGACATTTCCATTTTCTCTTGCAATTTGTAAGTATTTCTTGCAGATGTTCAAGCGTTCAAAGAATGATTTGAAACTGTAATCTGAATCTACCAGAGGAAGTTAAAAGTATGTTGACCAAGCTGTTCCATATTTCAGAAATCATGTTCTTATGATTAAGAAGGATCAAACAAAATAATAATCCAAAGTGACCAAACCATGTCTCCTAAAAAAAAATCTAAATCCATATACAAGCACATGGATAAAATAAAAATATTTGTAAGAAGGTGAGATTGCATTGATTGTGGTTTGAGTTCAGATGCAGCTACAAAGAAGTGGGTTCCTTGCTATGGATTTAGGAGCCTAACTTTAGGCATCTAAGTTTACAAGGGGCTAGTATCTTGCGATAGGAAGCTGTTGTACAAGCTTATAGAGATATCTGTGAGGAGATATGTCTGAAGGGAAGGTATTCTTGTTTTGATTAGTGGAAAACATAATAACCATGACAAAATATTCTCAGATTGAATTCCATAAAGTCTACATTAGGCATGGAGATATAAAAGCAGTTGCTACATTCATTTCAATTTTGGGAAAAGAGTAGAGTAGTTTGTAAGATGGTTTGAGTAAATTTTCAACAGATTTTGAGAGTTGGACTGTTTTGGAATTAGAATCTTGGGGTTCCATTTGTAACGCCCTTTTTTTTTTTTTTTTTTTTTCCCTCAGAGGAGCTAATGAATTACCTCCTATTAAATTTCACTTCTGATTTTACATATATTAAACAACAAAAACTCATTCACAGTTATGCATTTGAGTAGTACAGTAGCAAGATATGAATAGCATAGAAATAACTTGAGATATATAAAAATCAATTTCTGAGAATTCCTTAATAGCTCTGAACATATAAAATGAACTGTATCCAAAGTAAAACCTTTCCATGAAAATGGCACAGGATCCAAAATTTCTATGCAACATCCAAAAAAAGTCCACGTTGCCTATCTCACACTAGGGAAATAAACCTTACTGTTACAATTTAAACAAATCTATTGATAATATACTCTTTAATTTCTTTTGTTTTAATGGTGTTACAAATTTAAGGACACCTGTGCTTAATGCAAGTGGTAGTTCTAGAATCATAGAATCATAGCATCAATCTTATAATTGGGTTGGAATGGACTTAAAGATCCCAATTTCAACCCCCCCCTGCCAGGAGCAGGGACAGCTTCCACTAGACCAGGTTGCTCAAAGCCCCATCCAACCTGGCCACAAATACTTCCAGTATGTAGCAACCTGTTCCAGTGCTTCACTACTGTCTAAGTAAAGAATCTTCTTCTGTCATCTAATCTAAATCTACCCTCCCTCCTCCTGCTTAAGGTTGCTCCCTCTTGTCCTATCATTACATGCCTTTGTAAAAAGTTCCTCTCCTGCTTTCTTGTAGGTCCTCTTTTGGTACTGGAAAGCTGCTATAAAGTCTCCCTGGAGCCTTCTCTTCTCCAGTTTGAATGGTCCTAAATCTTTCAGCTCCATCCCTCTCATCATCTTCATGGCCTTTCTCTGGAGTCACTCTAGCAGGTCTGTTTCTTTCTTGTGCTGAGAACTGCAGAACTGGGTGCAGCACTCCAGGTGGGTCCTTATGAGGGTAGGGTAGGTCTACCCTACCAGTAGGGTAGACCTACTGGTCTTTCTGTGCTGCCCAGATCTGGGCTATGGGCACACATTTCTGCCTCATGCCCAGCTTTTCACCTACTACAACCCCCAGTTCTCCTCTGCAGGACTGTGTTCCGTGAGTTCTCCCAGTCTGTGCTCATGTCTGGTGTTACCCCAACCCAGGTGCTGCTAGGTCCTTCTAGATGGCATCCCTTGCTTCTGCTGTCTCCTTGTCCACTCAGCTTTGTGTCATATCTATGCTTGCTGAGGGTGCTCTTGATCTCACTCTCTGTGTATTGGATAAAGGTGTAAAAATGTTGCAGTCCCAAAACTTTCACCTCACTCTGACAAGTAAGGGACACCATTTGTCACTGGCTTCCACCTGGAAATAGAGCCATTGACCACAACTCTGAGTGTGTCCATCCAGCTAATGTCTTGCACACTGAATAGTCTACACTTCAAATCCATGTCTCTCCAGTTTGGAGAGAGGGATGTCATGTGGAACCATGTTGAAGGTGTAAGGTGTGGACTTCACTTATTGACTATTGCAGTCACTCCTTCATAAAAGGCCACCAGAATAATTTAGGTTACTGTCACCTCTAGCTATTTCAGTTTGACTGTTTTTAGTGTAAGCTAATACTAATTCTGAGGCTTTTGAAATTTTACTTTGTCTTTAAAATATTTGTTCTTAATTCTAAGACTGCATTGAAATTCTAGGTTAATATTTCATATTTAATGGCTTATACATGAAAGTCTGATGTTATTCTGTCTAATTAAGAGGAACCATATGTTTTAAAATTAAAAAGCAGAAATGCATGGGTGTTTCTTTTCAGAACAAGTATGAGATCTCACTCACACCTCTTTTTTGGATATGTGTGTATGTATACATTTATCACAGTTAGTGCTTTGTTTTATCTGAGAATTGGTTTGCTGTACTTCAGATGGGACAGCTTTGTTTTTTGGCAAAACAACAGGATATGAAGTTCAGACAAAACACTAAAACTAAACTAAATTAAGTAACATGTATTTTTTTTACCATTTAGGAAATTTTATGTAATGGGCAATTTTACTGCAAGTGGATCCTACCAGAAAAGTGTAGGGCTTGGTTGCTTTTTTTGGTTGCTATTTTGTTTTATTGGGTTTTTTGTTTGGCAGTGGTGGTGGGGGTTTTTTTTGTTTATTTGCTTGTTTGTTGCGTTGTATGGCTCACCTCTGACTGAGAGTATTTTCTTTACTTGTGGGTCTTACTGTGGCACATTTCCTTCAAGAGAACTGACAGGGGCTGGGAGCTGCCCTTTTCCTGGAGAGCTGTGAGTGGGACAACCCTGCCAGCTGAGCAGCTGAGCATTTGGAGGACAGCAAGGAGTTTGCCCACAACTGGAAGAGTAAGGAGCACGCAGAGAGCAAGGCCTTGCAGGAGGCACAAGAAAATCCTCTTGAAGGAGTAAGAGCACAATTTCTGCAGATTTCCAAAGGCAACATACTGGATCTGAGCCTAGAGGACATCATTGATGTGTGTATATGTAGGGGGTTTGTAAGGATGTTCAATCCTATCTTGTCTTTGATAGTGTGAATTTTATCTATTCTAAAATGGTGTTGGTCATCTATCTTAACATAACCATTCCCTGTGTTTAAAGACAACAAATAAAAAATATGTGTAAATACAACTAATTTTATAACACCTTTTGGTCCTATACAGGTGCTTGTAGTTTTACCACAAGGCTTCTAAAACTTCTAGTTGTGAAAATAATCTTAAAGTCCTGCTAGGAGCTTGCAACTGATGGAAGATTAAAGGTTATGGTACTAAATTATAATGAAAACCCGAATGTATACTTCCAAAGAGAAATATGCTTAGCATTTGCTGCCATTACTTTCAGCATTAAGTTTTGGTATGAAGAGCCTCTGGTGGTTTCCAAGTTTTGATAGGCAACTTGTTGTTTGCAAATAAAAGGAAGAAATAGCCCATTTCTTGACCTTTTCCTTTGTTTTTTTTTTCTTACACACAAAATATTTGGTTCATGAGAGAAAATTCTAATATTCACTGTAAGACTTAGATTCTTTCATCATTAATGTATGACTTTCAATTTAATCTTCTTGGTTTTTTTTTTAATATTTGTTCTTGGCGTTTTTCTTGAAAATGTGTGAAAGTATAAGTCAGCTGGCTTCCTTCATAGGTACTAAACAAAATAGTCATATGAATCTGAGTTTGAAAGAGATTTTCCTCTTGTGGTATTTTCTGGTATTTTGTTTATGTAAGTAACTGAACTGTGTGTTGCCATCAAATACTATGGTCAAACTAAACCACAATATTTTAACCAGGAATTTACTCAGTACATATACATAAAACGTGAATCTAGTACACTATTCAGTGTTTTTAAAAGAAATTATTGATAAAATAATAGTTTGTTCTGTTCCAAGTGTTCCTTCCTGCTGGTGATTTGTTGCACATCACACTTGTTTATAATCAGGCTGCTGGAATAAAGGCTATTGTACCCTTTGCACAATATTTACTCTTTAGGAGAACTGTGACATTTTAACTATGTTCTACTACTTTCTGGTTTGTGACCTACACAAAAGTAGTAAAATATTTTAATAGCAGAGAACTAGGTAACATTGTAATAACAACCTCATTACTTCATAGTACATGCTGCAGAAAATGTGCATTTAGCATAATTAAAATAAACACATTTTCTACTAAATTCAAGTGTGATTTGTCATGTAAAAAAGGCCCATTCCTTCACAGGTCAAATAATCAGATTGATTTGATTTGATTTCCAAAGGTTTCTTTTGGGTCTTTGTACTTTCTGAGAAGATGGTGTCTCTCTCTCTCAGATACAGACCCTGATACAGTTACCCATCCTTTTGTCACACTGAGATGCAATCTCCACAGGATTTTGTGTGATTTTGAATTTTGTGTTACACGTGGTTTGAGAGACCAGTGTTTCACCATCAGCTCATCTGTGCCCCTGATGCAAAGTGCAGTGTAAGGCTCTGGGTTTGACCTAAAAGAAGCAGGGTAGAACATCAGTCTCTGTCCATAGCTTCTTACAGTGGATTTACTTTTTAACTTGGCCTACCTGCAGGTTTTAGTTTGGATCATGCTGAAGAGCCTAGCTTTTCCCACAGGGTTTTCTGCAAGATGGTGTGAGATTTGACTACAGTTCAGTTTTGGTCATTACTACATTTCTGTGCAAAGCAAGCATATCTACTATGCATATTTCTTGTAGCAGGTCATTAGTATTTACACTTTAGAATAGATGTGTGCCATTTAAATTGACTCAAGTAAGTTGTGGAAGTACAAATAGGTCTAATTTATGTTACTGACACCTAGCACAGGAATTTTCTGTCACCTTTTCATATTTCACCATGCTGTTATCTCAAATAACTCATGATGAAATGAAGAAAACATGATGTATTTAGCAAACTCTGATTCAGGGAGAAAATTGCTGAAGTAATATTTAATTTCAAAAAGTCCAGTTAGCTGTATCAGAACCTCCTAACACCTCTCAGTGATTATCCTTAAAAAAAAAAAAAAAGCTGGCCTCAAGCTGAGTTCTGGTTTTGTAAAGGATCTTTGTTCTGGGAATTCTTGTAGTTACCTGTAGAATACATTTTCAAGCCTTTGGCGAAGACCAAATAAACACCCTGATATGCTTTGTGTTGTTCTAGATTCGGAAGTGACTGTACTTTGAATTATAAACAATTTCACCTCAGTTCATACATTTCCTTTAAGAATATGGCCCCACTTAGTCTGATTGATAAGTTTCCTAGAAGTCCTGGAGCTTAAGTACAGTCATTGCAAACTCAGGTTTGTAAAAGCTTGGTTAAGTATTTTCTGCATTCTAAGTCCCAAATGCCTCCTCCATCCTCTTGTTTAGAGAGACTATTCTGTTCTTTATTGATGGAAATCATCCATACTGGTATTAACTGACATTGTAAGAAAAATATTCAAAATTATTGAAAAAAAATGGCAGTTTGAAATTGATGCACTTGTATCTCATATGTTTGTTCTGCATGACTACCACTTTGAGCTAAGATTTATTCCTTTAACTGTTCACTATTATTAGAGAAGAAATTAATTTATTAGGGTGTCACAGTGCGTGTTTCTTATCTGTCCCAGGGCGCGAGGCGGCACAGGGGTGCGACACCTTCCCCCTGGGGAGCTCTCACCTCCCACCAGGGACTCTGAGATTCTCGGCAGCGTCTGCCTCGGGCGCAGAGACGGAGTGGAGGCGAGACGGGTCTTGGGGTGAACTGAAGAGGTTTACTCAGGAATTGAACTCAAAGAACTAAAGACCCCAAGACCCCGAGCAAAGCTTGGGCAGTGGGTTTTATGGAAGGGGTGGCACAATGCAAGCAACCAATGAGGATACATGTAGGGAGGAGTCCAAGGCGGGGAATACAGAACTCAATCCAATGGGAATACCAAAAGGTGGGGAACAATGTAGAACAGCAAATCATATGATCAAGCAAGGGGAGATTAGCAGGGAAGGATCTAGCAACAGGGGCAGGAATACAGGGAATTGACAACTGGGGAAGGAGGGGATTAGGGAATGGATAAATGCTTAAGGGCCAATGAGGAAACTTATACGGGGAGTGGCCAGCTGACAGGCAAAGGAATTGACAGATAACTGTATGAATATCAACCAAGGTATCGAACCTAAGAATAGAACAAACTGATACAAATAAAGGACTGCGCCTGTCTCAAAAAATGGGGAAGGGCAGATTCAGGGGAGACAAACTCCATATCACAAAGCATAATTTAAATCATATCACACAACTTAAATACAATGCTGGCCACGAAACACAACATAAAACACACACCACCACATTAGGGAAAGCTCAGTTTTATTTTAACGGAGATAGAAAGAATCTAGCAAGATTAGATGATCCACTCAGAGTACAGAAACAAGATCTTGGGGTGTGGGTTAATTCTCACTAACCCTTTCTAACTAAAATGGTTGTTGTGAGTATTCCATCATATGCACAGTCTCAACACAACTCATAGATCACATACATCAATACAAATGTCCACCTAGAAGTGCCAGGTAGAAAACCAGTCAGTCATGGTTACCTCCTTGCAAATGGCTCTGAAAGTGGCAAGATACAGGTGCCCTTCACCAGTTCTGATCAGATCGTGATTGTCAGATTTTGTAGCATCACATTAAACTGTCTGATGATTATGTGAGACAGGTCTGAAGTGCTAACACAAGGTTTTAGAATACTTAGCTAAACATATCATCCCCCTTTTGAATAAAACACTGTTTACTAGTGTCTACTTAGACTATTACTCTCCTAGGAGAAATAGATACCTGGATGAAAGCCAGGCAGTTTTAGTTTAGCCTGAGATCAGCAGAGCTGATGATCAAAGGAACAAGTGCAACTACAGAATGCAAAAGATAGGTAAGGTTTTGCCTTTGTAGTCTGCTTGCTTACATTTTGAGCATAGTTCTTGGAAAACAATGAATGTATCAAAAGCTTTTGTTTGATAAAAACTATTTCCCTCACTGTCCCCTCCTCGTGTCTCCATGGTCCTCATAGGTATTTCTGCATGATGTCAGTTTTAAATGACTTCAGGACTACCTTTTTGCCCTTTAAATTTTCTTATTTCCTTTTTTTCCCCCCACAGATTATGCAGCAAAAGTAGAACCACCTTAAATTTTCTTGTCGATTTCTATATTTTCAAAATATGTTTATTCATAAAACATGTGTATAAAGGTTATAAAAACTTTAAAAATAATAGTAGATCCAGTTATCTCAGTATTTTAAAACCAGGTAATATAGGTAAAAAGGTATAAATTTTTATATGTATATGTTCAGGAAGCACTTGATAGAAAAATGGACAGATGCTCAGTTTTCTAAGATTTTGACTCAACTATTGACACATCAAATACAAATATATCCTGCTAATAAGTCAGTGTCAATTTAGAAAAAACTTCTACGAGAAAAAAAATACTTTTATTGCACTTGAACATTTTTTCTGAAAGTTAGAAATTAACATTTTCTTACTTTATTTAGAATTTCCAACTTTATCATGTTTCTTTGGAAAACTGTACTGCCAAAATTTTTATTTCTGTTTCATTGTTACCCTGTTTTGATAACAGATGTAAAAAAGGAAAAGCATGGAATTATATATTGTCAATGTCTATATTGTTTTTCCTGTTTTCCACTGTAGAACATTCTTAAGAACAATTGCTGATAGGCAAAGGAATAATAAAAATATACTATATTAAAATATTATATATATATATATATATATATATATATATATAGGAAGGGAAAAGGGAAAATATACAGAATTATAGAAATTAAACAGGAAAAATACCCTCAAAGGAGTTTTTTTATAAACTTCATTATTTTGTGTTCTTGTATAAGGAAGGAATCTTTTCCAAAAGAGAAGGAAAGGATGCTTCACCTCCATCCAGTCATCTGAGAGTTTCTCACTCAATTGTGGTTCCTGAATATTTAATAGCTTCCTTGTATTTATATCATTTTGCTACAAGGCATTCCACTTTTAACTGCATTGCTTTTGGAAAGAGTCTTCTTGTCTTTGAATCTTCCTCTTTTTAGCTCCTGGTTATTCCTTTTCAAGTGGTAACAAATTGGACACTCCTGCCAACTTTTCCCATCCTGAACAAGATTTTATTGTACTTGCTATAGTTTTTTAAATTTTCTGACTTAAAGAAACTGAATTACTTCCTTAGTGATCCATATTCTTGGCTGTTCTTGCCCTGCTCTGAACCAATCCCAATTCAATGATCTCCTCCATGACAAGAAGGGACAAGAAGGAGGGGCATTTTACCATTCAAGATATGAATCAGATAGGTGTTTACTGAGTGATATAGTAATATACATGGTTTTCTCTCTAATTCCTAAAGGCTGATTTGCCTTTTTGACTGCCAGAGTGTGTCAAGTTGATGTTTTCATAGATTCTCCCATCATAACCCCAAGACCTCATACTTTAGTGACAGTGGTCAGCTCTGGGACCATATCTTCAAATGGAGAGGCAGCATTTATTTACCACTGGCATCAGTCCAGATTTATCAAAAGTAAATTATTGCTGTTATTCTTGATATTCTTTTTGCTATATTTATTTATTTATTTATTTATTTATTTATTTATTTATTTATTTATTTATTTATTGCCAAGGTCTTGAATCACATGAGATTATTTTGATGTGATTAAGAATTGGTCATTATTTTACTATCCCTAGCAGTGTCATCAGATCAGATGTATCACCTGATTATCCTACTTCCAGGGACATGAAAAGAATGAGCCCTAGGCTAGCAATTCATGATTCCATTAAAAATCCTCCTTCCATCCTAAAAACTGACCATCTCTTCCTGCCCTCTGTTTCTAGCACAGTAATGCAGAATTTATCCATGCCATAACCCCTTTTATCTCATGACTGCATAACATATACATAAAGAAAATTTTTTGAATGTTCATAAATAATATTTTTCTCTTCCTATATCTAAATTCTGATGCTGAACTCTCCAAAGAAGTGTCACATGACTAATTTTACAGTTCTAATAAGAACTAATAAGAATCTAATAAGAATCATTCTAATAATAACTGAAAAGGTAAAGGAATTGTTGCCATGTTTGTGTAGAAGAAAATGTGATACTTCTCCAATAAGGCTCAATATTTTTACTGAAAATAAACGTCTATATTTTGTTTTAAAAACTTCTCATCACACTTAGGAAGGCACTGCCTTAAATTTAGACTTTTGGGTAGTCAGTTATACTATTAGGTTGTTTCCTATCCTGTATGAAAATTCTGTTTGTTCTACTTAAATATGAAATATTTTATTTCTGGTCAATTATTATCCCATGAGAAACCCTGTACACTATAATTTGAGATTATTTTTCTGCGTAACAATTAAGGAAAGGAAATAGGAATCTATATTGGACAGGTTTCCCTAGCAGTAACAAATATAAGAAATGTAATCATAAAAATGTAAGTGTCACAAAAAAAAACCAGAAAAGTGCAAGCTGAAATCTCTAAGTGTTAGAGACAGCTGTATATAAGTAGTGGGAAGAAGACTAATGTTAAAAAGAAGTTAAGTAAATACAACCAAGTATAATTAAAATTATTACTGGAGATAGTTAAAGGATTTTCTCTAGGTCATCACTCACTGACAATTTCTAGAAAAAATCATACATTATTATAGTAACAGTAACATGAGAATTCACTTTTTCCAACTTGACCATATCCAATTATGTTGTGCTTTCAGCATTCAGCTGCTTTCCTTTTTGCTTCACTTAAGACACAACATCTGGAGGGCCTCCTTAAATGAAGGTTAGATAATCTACTAATGAACAATGTAATTAGGAATTCACCAGCGGGAAAAGTACTAAAGATGTTATTTGTCTTTACTCACACTTATTAGCAAGAGAAAAGAAACCACAGCCTTAGCTGGAATATTTTTTGTTCATATTTGAAAAAAAAAAAAAAAAAAAGCTTTAAAACAAACTTACTGTAGTGTTTCTAACTGCAGTAGGAGTTAGAAAAGTTTTCTATTGTGGTATAATTTAAAATAGTAAAATAACGATGTAAAACAATTTATTTACCTTTTTTCCATTTTTAGATGATTTTGTCATTCTTTTAAGCATCCTAAAAATTAAGAAACAATAAAAGACATTGCTTTTACAGCTTATCTTTCTGCACTTTTCATACCAGCATCAGTACGCAAATATTTTCCTAGCTTTTTATACATGACTGGCAGACATTAAATACGCTTTGACAGTGAGCCTGTAGTGCACTCAACCTGGCCTGCTTTAGCATATATTAAAGTCATACCATCACTAGCCCAGACTGAAATGCTCCTCTGTGCAATGAAGGTATCTGTTTTGGTGAGAATGCTGAAAGAGGACCAATGCTGGATGTCTTCTGAGGTGGCTTCTTCTGTTCAGTATCAACGTCTTCTCTCTGTACCCATAATTTATAGTATGACTGTCGTGAGATTATGACAATTCTCCAATGAAACAAGGCATTTATATTTTGTTCTCTATAAAACATTTCACTGACTGCTGCACTTACTATTTCAGTGGGTTATTCTGTATGGAGCAGAATGGTCAACCAAACCCAAACTGACTTTTAAATAATTAAACACCATATGAACATTAATCTTGATTATTGTTATACTTTTGATATGAACCTAATTATGGGAAGCAAATACAAACATAAATTGGAAGAAATAATTTTCCTGGGAAATGAAAATGTTTCCTTGTACAGTGCTGAGTCTCAAGAAAGTCAAGAAAGTTTTAATGTGAAAAACCCTCAATTCACTTCGGGTTTTCCTTAATAGCTTATCTGGACAGATGGCAGAAACAAACCACTTTGTATGGAAGAGAAAAATTCTTTTTCCCTTTGCCAATCGTGGTGGAAAAGATTCTGTGTTCACTTGTTTGTTGGTGGGTCTATCAACTATAAAAGTATTTATTTGTGTCTTAAATATCTCAAATAATCTCAATTTATGTGTTCTACTTTCAGGTATTTTTGTTTGTTTGTGTGTGGGGGTTTTTTTGTTTGTTTTAGTTTTGTTTTGTTTTAGTTAAGTAAAAATACCCTATGAGTTTGTTCTCATAACAACAAAGTGAGTAATAAGGACAGTTCAATATGAAGTGGGTAATAAGGGCAAAAAAATCACAGGCTTTAGTAAGTTAATCACGGTTCTAAAAATGAGAGAGTACCTTAGCCAAGGAGTTCCCAACCTTCTCTAAAACGACCAACTTCTACACTGAATTTTATAATTTTCTTAGAAGAGTTTTTTAAAAGAAGTCACTCCTGCATCCACTGAGTTTCATGGTTCCTTCCCAGCAGCAGGAATAATCCCAGGAACAATCCCAGGAACGTGGTATTTTAGAAGAAAGTAGATTTAACTTTTCAGTCCCTGGAACAGTTCTTTGAAGTTTTATGTGCAAACTGTAGAGCCTCTACTTGTTTTAAGCATTCATATCATCTGAAAAACAAAAACCCTATAACACAATTTGCAGCCTATTTTCTGTCAGTGGCGGAAATCTGTTGGTATATGTGGTTGTACACACATCAGTGCAGTTTAACTTAAATGTTTGGTGAGACAGAGGCTGTGTATGTAGAAACAGAAGTTGGCTTAAATTTGGAGGTTTGAATAATAGCCTTCTCTGCTCTGGCTATATTATTCCTTATGTACTGGAGCATTTTTATATGTGCTTCCACTTTCCAGACTTACGAAGTACAGATTTCATGCCAAACTTGTTCACTGGTATCTTTCACGTTTCAGCTACCACTCTCAAAAAACATCAAGAAATCCACAGTTCTCATCTTTCAGTTTGCATTCCCAATGAGTATCCAAGAGTTTACATCTCTCTGTCTTTGCACAGGCTGCTGTACCTCCTCAGTGTAGCAGAGCCAAAGCTTAACTTTTATACAAAAGGAGAAATCAAAAGAGAACTTTATGATAATTATTGATTTGAACGTACAACAAAAGTCAAGAAAGAATTAAGAAACAATTTACAATAGTCATAAAAGGTACTAATAATTTGTATGGAGTGGGAAGCTTACCAGGAGATCTGAAAGGACTTCAGAAAAGATAATTTTATAGTGACAAAAGAATTTTTTTCATAAGAAGACTTTTAAAATTTTGAAATATAATAATTCATATTTATGGATGAGACTCATGATATCTAGCTCAATATTAAGATATAAATAGGCAGAGTTAAGGAAAAATCAATAAACTGAACTTTAACAATTTTAAAAAATCTTCCTCTCAGATTCTATAGGTTCATTTGGATGAAACATGAACTGTAGCATATAATTTCCCTTGTAACACAGATGGAAGATGTAGGATTTTTTAGATAATTCAGGAACTGTTTTAAATCTTAAAGGTATATGGGTACCCAGAAAATGTATAAAAATTACAGTTAAGGATCAGATGAAACATGAATAAATATATTAGGGACAAATAAAATAAGGACCATAACATACGAAGAGTGAATCATCAAAACATATCAGGGAGGAATCACTGAGTGGTTATAATAAGAATTCAAATCAATAATGATCTATGACTTCTTTAAAGACATCAAGAAGTATGTAAGTAAAAAAACCTGGTTGATGTAGCCATTTGGTTTTTCAAAAGTGGTTTTGTGTGGAGTTTCTTCTCCAAAAATTCTTGAACTGACTTCTGAGATAAGAGAAAATCTGTCGCAGAGAAAAAAATAGTATGAGAAAAATCATGTAGAAGTAAATTTTCCCAATGGAAGAAGATCACTGATGAAGACATATGTGGGTCTAGTGGAAGGTATCCCTAACTTTGGCATGGGCCTTGGAACTATTTGATCTTTAAGGTCCCTTCCAACTCAGGCCATTCTATGGTTCCTTAGTATAAGTGCTATTTATCATCCCAATGAGTGATTTAAGAAGTGAGTCATAAGCTCAAGAAAATCATAGGCTTTAATAGGTTAATCAAGGTTCTAAAAATGAGAGATCTGTAAAGTACTGCAGAGGGACATCATGATGAGGCAAGAGCCACACTTCAAATAGCAAATAAAATTTGAGTTAGATGTGGTTGAGTTGATATGTATTAGGGAACACTCCTCATTTTGTAGTTCAATGAAAACTATGCTCAATGCTGGCTAAAAACAAAAATAAAGCATTATGAAATATGATGACGAGTGCTGCTCAAAATAGAAGATGTTAATGTTCTGCTTAAATCCTCCATCTTCATCATGAATATTGAATTTAGAATTGGTATCTCAACTTCAAAAGGAGCACAGGGTCTGTCAAAGTCAAAGTCAAAGCAGGGACAATCAGAGGTATGGAATGGTTTCCATGCAAGTAAATATCTCATATTTTTGTAAAGGAGGCTTTTTGTAAAGGAGATGTCATAGGAGACATAAGTCTGTATATTCATGATGGGATGGCTAGAAGAATACTTTGCACCATCTTTTCTGCTGTGAAAATATTAAAGTCATCACATTAAGCAAGGCATTGGTAAGTCCCAAACAAGGTAAGCAGTTCTTCATATAATGTGTAGTTGTGGAATTCCCTGCCAAAATGAGGTTTTTAACATGAAAAAATTTTCTGAGATAAAAAGTGATTGGAAAAAATAATGAAAGAAAAAGTTATAAATATGAAAATACTGTTTCTGGATCAGAAGTTTGAATTTTCACTGAGAGATGCAGATTTTTCCAGCAGATATACCAGCATGAGATTTTTCCTGTTTCCCTGCTGTCCCAACGGTGTCTTCTGACAGCTATTGTCAGAGAAAAGATTACAGGGATCTTTGGTCTGGCAGGTGTTTCTGGCCCAGTTTTCCCACCTGTTCCTTTCCTTCTAAACCCAGGTTGCTCAGAAGTCTGTGGCTCAAAAGACACTACCCCGAACAGACACCAGAAAAAATGGTGTAATAGCTCAGGTGTGAGATTTGCATTTATTTTGTGTTCAAGGGAAGAGGTTGAGCCATGAGAAGACTTGCTTGCCATAAGATTCCATACATCAGCCGCTTGTTGACTGAACCCGATATTTCTGCTGATGATACTTTCCATTCACACTGTTAACATGAAAAGGAGGAGGTACAGAAGGACTGAGGAGTCTGCATTATGGGGAGCTGGGGATAGGGAGGCCCACACTGGTGAGTGCAAGAAGAGGAATGCTGTCTCCAGAGCTGACTCCCCTTTGCATAGCATAGCCCAGACACAAACCAGGAGTGAACTCACAGCACCAGCACACGTGGGCAGTCATGAAAAGTGAGTTACAGTGCACCTCTTCGGGCTGCCAGCATAATCCTCTGAGTTTACTCATGCAGCTTGTCTCTGATCCCTTATTTCACTCATAGCGTTGTAAAAGCAGTAAAGGAAGAGGGACAAGGATGGTGTGTGCTACAGAAAGATACCTGTTACATCTTTCTTTCTTTTCTGCTATAAAAAACCTAACACATACACACGACAGCTTAAAACACTAACAAGTTGGAAATGAAGACAAAATCCTATTGAAATACCTGAAGAGAGAAATGTGAGTGAGAGACCACAACCAGAGCTATTTCCTACACTGACTAATGCAAAATAAAACATAACGGGCATGTTTGGAGATGCATCAGTTCACAGAAAATATAAACAGAGGGAAAAAAAAAACAAAAAGAGAGAAAGACAGGCAACATAGCTGCCAGTTTAATGTGCAGTTTACTAGGGAAATAACCTGGCTGAAGGTGAGGAAGGAAGAATTGTTCAAATGAAAGATTTTACACTATCTTCATGAGATTTCTCAGCTGCCTGGAGCAAGAGCCCTCCAGGGCACTGTCAATTTCTAAAAGCCCTTTTTGAAAATCTCATTTCAAAAGTTAAAAAAAAAACTTCTTGGTAACTTCAAATCAGCTGAAACTTGTTACAGAAGGAAGAGGATGTGCCAGTCCATTAGAAAGGCAATTTTTTTTTTTTTTTTGTCAAGGAAGACACCAATAGGAAAAGATATTAGTTATTTACTTTCTTAGATAACAAATAGGGTTCCAAAAGGTGTCAGAAAGCCAAGCTGTAGATCATTGTCCAGCTACAATCTCTGTCATGCTAAGTAACTTTATTTGATACAGCAGTAGTAACTTGATATTCTAACTCTGACAGAACCCTATTTTTTGAGCAGCTAAAGATTAGAAGAGCTAGTCTGAATTTGGTATACTCAAGACATAAGTAGTTCTCTCTTTATTAGGCCAGACATAAGTTTCATAGCCAGAGGGGATATCCCATTGGAAAAAGAGGCATGATTGGCTGGTGGCCATTCAGATTTTATCTGAAAATGAAAAGTGGGAGATGAGACTGGAGAGTGTAGGAAAAATTGTCAAAGTTGTTTGGCTGTCTTGTGGGTGGTGGGGTTTGTTTAAATACAGATCTGTTTTGCAACTAAACAGACCAATTGGGGCAGGAGTCTAGGAAGTATCTTTTTGTGTTTGTAATATGTGAAAAAAAATCAATAAAATACATTCTAGGTTTTTTACGTTTCTTCCTCCAATACAAACATGGTTTAGAAAATAAGGGCTGGGATCTGAAAGAAGCAGAAAATGTGAGTGATGGCAGGCAACCTGAAGAATATTTAAATGATGGTGTGCTCTGGAAGAAGGAGGACGGTTCATGCTTATTATTAAAATCCAATAATTTTGTTGCAAGAGAAAATGTCTACTACCTTTCTTAACCTGAAATACAATGGTATTGCATAACTGACAAGTCTTCAGAAGTCAATCTCTTTTTGCATTACCCTCATATTTAACTTCCTTTCATAACTTTGATGATCATATCAGTTTGCTAGATAGAAAAAACAAAATAGATCCTTTCAGCAAACTGTTAAAAATTAAGTTAGTTGGTGTTCAATCATGATAGAAGTCCACCCACTTGTCCACATAGTAAGATCACACTTTGGCAGACAGATCTGTTTTTTTTTTTTTTTTCTAAAGAATACCTATTAGATTTATTTGAAAATCCTATTTTCATAAAATGAATTCTCTCCGACTTCCTGGTAACTTCATAATATGTCAGTTTTTAAGCATCTCTCCAACTCATCTTTTACTGTTGTTTTTGACTGACAGTTTCCTTTTGCATGTGAAAGTTGATGAGCCAGTGGTATTCCTTGTACCTTTTGTTTGTCAGATGAGAGCCCTGAGTACAGGATCACAAAGGAAGGGAAGGAGCTGGGAAGCCAGTTGCAGACAGTTGCTTCCTATCGCTCCAGATCACCTAGGTGTGGACTAGCTCCAGCAGGAAGATGTGCAATCACATTAGCATAGCGCTGTGCCTTGAAGGAATGATCCCTGATGGACTGAAGTACCTGCTCTGTCTGGAGATATTTGGCTCCTTTTGTCTTGCAGTTCTCCCAGCCTCTCTGGGGTAGAAGGCCTACAGGAGAGGAGAAAGAAATGGTTGTACTGGCTGAAGAGAACTTTTCCACTTATCAGTTAGAAGCCTAGGATTGTACCCCAAGAACTTTGGATGCCATAGTCACCGACTAAAATGCATGGGCAGCTCTGAACCTTGAAGCAAAATCTTCCTCACTTTTTCTGCTCCATAAATCTCAGACAAAATCACCTAATCTCTATTCTTTGATTTCTGAAATCTCTAATAAATCTTGCTGCTAGTGCTTGTAATGCTGAACCTAAAACAATAATACTCCCTTATAACATTGATCTTAACGATTAATATAAACTGCTTACTGACTGCTTACAATGTTGATTTTGTTAAGCTTGGGAAGATGAAAACAGTAGGATCACAAATATGTTAATTTGAATGTAACTGTGTAGTATCTCAGAATTTATTTTCTGTCTCTGACAGAAAAAAAGTATAATGCTCTAGCAAAATTCCAAAAGAGTAAAATGATTTTTTTAGAAAGAAAAAGTAAATACAGGAATAGTAAGAAAGCACAATCTGCAAAGTGAAACCTGAGAGTAAAATTTGCAATCAGAATTTTTAGTATGTTCCTTTTCAGTAATGAAATTTGCAGTGATTTTTATATGCTGGTGAACTAAAAGACATTTTATGGTGTCTAAACAGAAAAAACCTCTTAAACTGGGCATACTACACTACAACAACCACCTCCCATCCCTGTCCAGAGACAACTAAGACCCATTGTTTAATGTTTATAACCACAAAAACAGCCCATTCCAAAAGACCAGTTTGTTAATTTCTTTATTTTTTGCAACTCAGAAAAAGGTTTTCTGGGAATATAGTCACGAATTTAATTAATTAATTAATTAATTCAAAGATATTAAACAGAAACTAAAATTTTTCATTCATTAACAATGAAATTGTGTATCCATTCAATAATTTACATAGTTATTTATGATAATATCAGTAAAAGATGGTATATAAATTTTGACCAATTAATTTATTTTCCAGCGTCTTTGTTTTGCACTGGAAGTGATTTCCACAGAATTCCCAGCAGTTTGGTAGTGAGTGTCCTGCAATTACTTTTTATCTCTGTATGTAAATATTACACTGGCTTTAATTAATCTACTAATATTTTAAGCATAGTTGTCAACTTATTATTCTTAATAAATAGAAGTATTAAATACTTCAGGTGATGAAGTGATTATTGCTTGCAACATTTTACTATGATTTAAAAGTCATAAAAGTCATAAAATATAAAAAAGAATTTTATCTAAGCTATTAAAAATTTTGAAGGAACTGTTTCTCTGTAGGTATTAAGTGTCAAATACTGTCCCTTTGGTGAAATAGGACTCCACAATGCCTTCTGCCTTTATCTGGTGGCGAGCTGTTTCTCCTTGTACATTTCTTCTCACAGGGATAAGTACTTTGGGATTTAGCATCATGAAGGACAAGCAGCTGCTTCATAACAAGTTCAAACTGTTCTAATCATTGACGAGAACAGTGTTACTGTGATTCCTGGACAGCCTTTCTCTGCATCAAGTGCCACATGGCTAGATCCATGTATTCCCATTTCAGAATATGTGCACCTGTTTAGACCTGCCTTTTCCCAAAGAAACTTTGTCTTAAAATGCTAGGGGCTCTGCAAGGTGAAGGTAACTGTTTATAGGAGGAATTTTATGGCTTTTCACCCACACCCACACGACCTCCTTCCAGCTACTGCTCTGCCAGATGCATTTAATTATTGCCATAAACTGTAAACACTACTGCATGACCATTTCCCCTTTAGCAAGATTGTGTGTGTGAAAAAAGTAAACAGATTGTATAACAAAGTGTTCTCTAGCTGTCAGCAAGGGCTTTGAAAATAAAACACTTCCCTCCCGACTCACAATTGGCTGACAGTCGGCACATAATGAATAATAGCTCCTGGGGACCAGCAGAAAGATGTGTGGGAAAACTTTAATTAAAAGCTTGTCAGTACAATTTTACCTGGGTGACATCACCTGACTGAAATCCTGCTGCCGGGCTTTGTTGTCTATAGGATCGCAGGTAGCGCACTTGTTTTGCTGACAGCAAACAATTCAAAAAGTACTTCAAAACACTGGGGGGAAGACGCTGGGCTGCCAGTAAAATATAATCTATTTGTGGTGCTCTAATTTTCTAATTAGCGGCTGCAGAAGGCTCTTCGCCATTGTGGGAGGAGGGTGACAAACAGGTTTTTGTAGCTCGTTATCCATGATGCCCTCTTGATTATGCATTTTCTTGACATTCCATTCCAGAAAATTGTGTTCCAGAATCAAATAAATTTCCAAATGTAGACAGCTGGCTTGAGCCAGAAGTACAGACCTAGCATCAAATTCCCAGCTTGAAACTCTCATATATATATTAAATCAGAGCACAAAATCCAAACAGAGTAGAAGTTCACAGCAAAGGACTTCCAGGCTGTGCAAAATTCCAGAGGCAGGGGAATAGCCAACACAATAAATCATGTAGTCCAAGGGAAGAGCCACAGTAGTGGCTTTGATTCTGCCCATGTCAAGCTAATGGTGAGGTGGCATACATACTTTTGTATACTTGTTAATGTAAATTGGGAATGGGAATTTGAAAGCCCAAACTTGGCCCTAAAGTTTCATTTAGTAATATTCATGGAAAGAAACTTTCATCTAGCACTGTTGAAATCATTAATGCTAGTAAAGTTTGGCTATTTTACAAGTAATTTGTAGTAATGGAGAGTAGTTTCTCATAACTTAATGCCTGTTAAAATTTATACATCATGATCCAGCTCAAGTCCTGAGCTGACTTTAATGGGAATAGGCTGGATCTGATCCAAAAGCCACTGAGGCCAAAGGGAGGCCTTTCCATCCACTGATTTTGAGAGCAGTTGGTTTGGGTGTGTAGATGGATGGAATTTTCGAAGCACCTGACAAAGACTCTCACTGAATTGTGTGTTTGCCTCCTTATGAACATCCTCTCTATTTCCCTAATTTTATGCAATTATGATTTGCCAAATGTTGAGAAAAGTATTATATCTAATTAGTGGCGAACAAAAATAAACAGGAGGTTTATTTTCTCATTACATGCCAAAGTTAAATGTTATTCTTGGGCATGTACATGTGAGTAATAACACAAAGCAACTCCCATATAAGACTAAAGAGAAGGCTTCTAAGATCAAACATTTTTAGTACAACCTTTCTGTGCCAAACACAGTCTGAAGATTGATCAAAATGTTTTTTGGTAGAAGGGCCTCGAATTATGCAAGCTGAAAGGAAAACTGGAGCAATTGGTTAAGAATTTTCATTTTTTCTTTGCTGCTCTGATATGCTGTGTAATAACACCTAAACTTTAGTAAGAGATATGCCCATCTGGATATTGAAAGAGCAGCTGCTTTCATATTCCAAAGGACAGAGAAGTGTAATGCTAAAATGTAAAATAGTTGTCATTTGCTCATCAAAATGTCCATCATTTACTCGGTGATAAAAAATCTTTCTAAATTTCAGTTACTAATGCATAATAGTCTATTTATCCAGAGTTATATTCATCAAGACACCTCAAGAAGGAGTTTTGCAGTAACTGAGCATTAGGACTTTCAAGGGAGGCCTGGACTTAAAGTGCTATGCATGTCAGGAGTTTCTGATTAGGCTAAATTATGCATTTTAGGCTAAATGATGCATTTTGAGAAATGTCCCTAAGGTTCCCATCTAGGTGGGACTAAAATCTATGTGGCCAGGCAGTACCCTAGAAGTCAGGTCACTGAAAACTCATTGGCACCCCAGCACTTCCCCTGTAAATCCTCTGTCTTGTGTAAATGAATGAGTGAACATGCAAGGAACGGTGTTTGGGGAAGGAGGGGAAGGAAGGACACATGGCAGATCAGGCATTTCTGCAAGGAGAGAGATGCTACAGCTTTATGTATCTGATGGAGCAGCAGATGCAACCCACTGTTCAAATCCTGAACAGGGGAGCTGCTTTTCCTGCTTCAGACACTATTCAATTGTGACATAAAAACAAACAAAAAGTGAAAAAATTCAAACAGTAGTGAAAAAAAAAAGTGCATTGTAACAGCCACTACTTCCATGAAACATTCTCTCAGGAAATTCTGCATGCAAACATATAACCCAAACCTAGTTTCTTATGAACTGAGAAGATAGAGACAAGTGCACTTGTTGCTCTTTTAGAGTAGTACAGGCAAAATCCCATTAATGTAGTTTAGGTTTTCCTCAGACATGTCTGTGCCATGTGTTGAAAAGGATGAAATTTTAAGCATGATTCACAACCATTCAGCTCATAATTCTCTTGCATTCTTTAGTACTTTTAGGTTGAATCATCTGAGGAGGCCATGGGTTTTTGGAATTAGCTGAAATGATAAAACAGAATTTTCTCACAGTGCAATATAAGTATTTCAGGTGGAGGCTCTTTCATTCATCTATGTTTATTCTGGCTACCAGAATGTTGTTATTGTGTCATTCTTGCCAGCCATTTGTTCTTACATCAGTATTCAAGAACTCAAGCTTCAGAAAAAATGACCTTTGCTGGTCAACAGTAGTAAATTTGAGGATCAGGCTAGAGAAATCTGGCAGTTGTGGAGAGCAGAAAGAGTATATCAGTTGTGTCATGAAACTAGCTTTATGGTTTCTTGCCAATTCCTGCAGCCAAAGCATCCTCTTCACATGCTCCATAATAACTGTGATTCTCAGCAGGATTCATGGGGAACGTAGTGGATATTCCTTTCCCTTCGAGCAGTCTCCCTCCATGGACACATGTATTAGTGATATGGGACAGGGATGGTTGCAGTCTTCCCTGTGCATATAAATCTAAATGTGATGCACCACTGTTTTGCATAGATGTAGTGATGTAAATGAACTGTCTGCTGCTGCTTTTAGTAAGTAAACCCAGGGTCAGGGAAACCACTAGGCCAGGTTTGAGAAGAGAGGGTTTCAATTACTGACACACGCTTCCTGAGGGATCTTGAACGAGTAATTTATGGTCTGATTAATTAAACTGTAAATTGATAAGGATTAGGTGCCTACATTTTAGGCTATTACCAACATTTTGGTGGGTAAGTGAAAAGGACTTTTTAGCTCTTGTATGTTTTCTCTGATTTGTGTTTCTTTTTGTTTGTTTTGTTTTGGGGTTTTAGGTGGATTTTCGGGAGGGAGCGGGGGGCATTTTTTTTGGCGTGTAGGATGGTTCAGCAACAGAAACAACCACATGTCAAAGGAACCATTTGGATTTCTAGGCCTGGCAACAAGAAAAGGTTACATTGAGTACAGGCAGCCTGTTTGATATTCCCACAACAACATGGAGGAGAGAGCCTTTGTCTTTTAGATTTTTGAGCGCAGAATTCTCTTCCAAAAGAAAGTGGGTTTACTAGGTTAAAATATACAGTCATCAATCAAATATTAAACCTGTCTCTTGCCTATTTTCTTAGTTGCTGGTTTATAATCCTTATTATGCTTTCTTTAAGTAGTGTAGGGATTTTTTTTCTTAATCCTGTACTTTCCATGATGCCAGGGAAAAGAACATGCCCTGTTTTTCCCTTCCAGCCTGAGTGCCTGTAAGCTTAAGTAGGTAAGAAGCAGAATACTTCCGAAAGACACAGGTTTGGAGTCCTCTGGAGTGGCAAAGCCTGTTGCATGTTGTGGGTGACCATTACTATGGAAAAAAAAGTAGCAGTACCCTGTTTTTCACAGGAAATGGTTCAGGTCTTTCTGTTTGGAGAGGCAGTAGCCATGGCTGCTGTGCATTGCTGCGAGTATGATGGTTCAAGAACAGATGCTCCAAATAACCAACGGGATCAGGCACATCAAGGGCAGCTGAGACTGCTCAAGGAACCTCATCAGTGACCAACCTCATATTGGAGGGATCATACTTCTACAGATGGATTGAATAACTAGGTAAATATATAACCATGTAACTTACAGCCTTCGAGGTCACCCACTACAATCAAAGTGGTCTTAATGACAGCTGAGAAGTCTTCAGGTGGCAGCAAATTCATCCACAGATGAAGACATAACAGCCCCTTGCCTAGGTCCTGCTTTGTGTACCTCAATCTTTCAAACTTTTTTCTCCTTTTCTTTTGATCTGTTCATAGGATGGCTGTGGATTTCTTGTCAATGAGAACAAATATACTCCAAGTATTTCTTCAATCACAATTTACGAGCCTACTTGTGTAGGTGGGAAATATGTCTTTCTGTTGACATTTAGTTATGCCTTGAAGGAAGGTTTCAGAGTTCTTAAAGCCATGCCAGTTATACAAGTTAGCAGATGATAGTTGTTTTCAGCACCATGGGGTTGTTACAGAAGCTAGTAAGAAAAGTATAAGCAGACAGTTTTATTTATTATTTACATATTATCAAAGTGAAGAAAGCCTCTTTTAATTTAAGAGAGCTGTGAAAAAAACCTATAGAAAAACATCTTTGCTCTTGGTATTTGATGAACTGTAATCTTTGATTGTACTTGATGATAAATTAGGTGGCTGGTCTTAGTGTTCAGTCTGATTTACAAGAGATTCTTTTGAAGTGATAAATGCCTATCAGCCTGCAGTCTTACACTGTAGAACAGAAGGATCTGAACATACTTGACCAAACAACGCCGTGTTTAGTTTCTAATAGATAATTCAAATGATGCAACATAGAGACATTTTAAATCAGTTGCAAGTAGTGAAATCACTGTGTTGGTACTTTATTTTAACACTGACAAGTCTGAAAACAGAAGTTAACAGAAAGTCACAAGTCATTCTTGTGACAAGTGCGTGAAATCTAAAGAACAGATTCCATATGGTGTCATATTTCAAGTTGTATGTCAATGACTTCATCAGAATGTTATACCCTTCCAGTAGGAGAAATGATACCTTTGAAAACATGTGTGGCTGCATGTAAAAAGTAAGCTCTCCCTGTCTTCACAGAGAGCCAAGACACTTTCTGCTGAACAGGCAGACAGAAGAGAAAGAACAGATGTAATTATCAATCATACACTGTCATTAGCCCAGCTCTCAGGATCTGCTGAAGATCAGAGTACATACTGGTCAGTTACTGGTGCAGATTGTAGCTGTCTTCATTATAGATTTCTTGTCTGCTGGTTATAGTCCAACACAGTGAAGGCAGGATTAATCTAAATGTCTGACAGTTTGAGCTGAGGATGGCTGCCAAGTCCATATGCACTTGTTGCCCCTTGGACATCCTCTGCCAATGGCACATGTGAGATGGTCTGGTCCACAGAAATTACATGCATCAGTGTAAACCTTAATCAATATCCTGTCCAAATATTCCTGGCTCCTTTTTGTCATAGTGGGTAGTTTACAGTTTAGATCTTCTTCCAAGTTCAGATCCACTCTCTCTGCCACCACAGAAGAATGGTCATCTACCGTGTAGAAATGAGGCTTCGTACCACTCCTCAAAGAAATCCAAATCTCTAAGTTCCCACAGGAGTTTCCTAACACTGAGTTACACATAGCAAATATTTAGCTCATTGCTTCTCCTCCAAACTATTTCCACCACAGAAAAATATTTGTGTCTATGCTCAAACAGTGCAATGTTGTGGATAATTTTATATTGTTGAAGATAAAGATGTACTAAAAAGATGAACTTCAAAGCACTTTTCTGCAGAAGCAGAAAAAGCAATGACAAAGTATTGAAAAAGCAATGAAAAGCAAAGTATTTCAAGAGGTGCTTAACTTAAGCATTTCTATTTATTTCCATTCTCGATGGCAGTGAGAGAAGCTTCTAATTAGGACTATTGAGACTAATTAGATTACTGAACTTTTGAAATGTGTATTAACAAATATGAAGATATTAATCCTTAAACATGCATTAATGAAACTGAATTTTATCATCTGTATTTGAAAGTACAATCTAGAATCCTTGCTTGAAGTCACCTTTTCTCTCTGTTTCTGTCTTTTGAATTCAGGTGATTTCTTGTAGACATTGTAGTTTCTGAGTATTTTTTAAATTTAGTTTTGTTTTAGTTGTGAGTGGCATTTTGCAGAATTGTAGAATATGCTGAGTTGGAAGGCACCCACAAAGAGCCCCAATTCCAACGCCTGGACCTGCACAGGAAACCCCAAGGGTCACATCTTGTGCCTAGGAGTGTAACCTAGAGTGTTAGCCAAACTCCTGGCTGTTTGTACATCACAAAAAGAAGCAAATCTGCCTTGTCAAAGAAACAAGCAATCAGATTCCAAAAGCCACACCTACATCCCAAGATATGTGGAGCAGTAGAAAGAACAAACTATTACCACTGGCAATAGACAGTTCTCTAGGATTAAAAAAATAATAGAGGAAATATTTTTTAAGCTTCCTCAGCCTAAATGACTTTGTAATGTCCTTGAAGAAAACCCTTAGTAACAGCTGAGAACATTATTAAGTTTTAGTGGCCTATGGATGAAACACTTATTTGTGCAACTTTGCATTGACATTTCAGAAAAAAAATTCCTTCATCTTGGGCTTTGTTCTTCTTTGTTCCAGAAGTAAATATGAGGGCCAAATGTTCTAATAAGTACGTGGATACTCTTTCTCATTGGAATTGTGAATGGACCTATTCCTAGACTGCCTGTTTCAAATTTATACTATCTACTTAAGTGCATGATGGGTAACAAGCATAAAACAGTGTGTAAGTAACCAGTGGAAAAAAAATCCATTGCATATCAAAATGCCACTTTCTTCAGAGTGGGTTCCTAGGTCAAAAGGGCCTCAATGATTATAAAGAGCTCTGAACTCTCCTTTTCAAAAAATAGAAGAAAAGGGAACTCATTTGACAGTCCTTGGATTCAAAGCTTTAGGAACGAAAAAGGGGAATAAAAGATGTCAGACATATTTCTGCGAGATCATGCATAAGCTACTATCAGACTTTCACAGATGGTTAAAATATTTGCACAACAAAAAAGAAACTGTAATAGCTCTGCTTAACTAGGAACTTCTTCTATGTTAGAAATAAGCAGTAAGGTGAGCTACTTATATAATTTACTAACCAGAACAAACCTTACTGCCAAAGGCCTAAATCTTATCTTGAGGGTTCTGCTTGAAGTATGTGAGCTTCTGACTTTCTTCTTTAACCACAAGGATAGTTTCAAAGTTTAAATCCTGATAAAATTGAATGGTGAAGACTGGTTCTTGTTAGAACATAATTCTTCCAGGGGACTTCTTTATAACATAAACATAAATAGTTCCAGGGCACTCTTTATAACTGAAACCAACAAAGATCCCTAATGCAAATAGATAAGGCACTTCATTTTGTTTTAAATTGGCCTGACTTGTTTCATGGCATTCATTTCAGTGGTTTCCAAACCACAACCTGAGAAACCTCCTTAACTTATCATATAGGATTCTGTTCTGTCAAGGTTGTTAATCCTCATGTATCAAATAGACAAATTCTCAATACCAAAAGGCACCATGGTCTGAATATAGGATAAATATTGGCACTAGTGGATCTATGTTTTATTGCTGACAATTAATTTCAACATATTAAACTATGTATAAATATAGATGTATAATTTTATATATGCATAAATAACCACATATAATATAGATAGAATTATATATAGTAAACACTGAGTTAATGTTGGTATGAATCATTGTTTGTTTTTAAGAGAAGGTGCCTATGAATATCTAAGAATATATAAATATCAAGGCATGATCTTCAGTAAAACAAAGGCAAGGAAAATCTGTAATCATAACTGTTTTCTCCATATTGTTGGGAGTTTTGTACTTTCCAGGTGTGAAATATCTGCTGTTGAAAAATGCTTCAATACCTCAGTGCTTTGTTCAGAAGACATCCAGAGTATCAGATGAAGTTTTACAGAAGAGAATTACCTAGAAGTTAACTTCTTGAAGGTGCAAATGGAGTCTGTCAGGTGGAAAAGTAGTTCCTGACCGCAATGCCTCTGTGTTGCAGGTCCCACCCAGCAACAACCTCTGACTTGTTGGATTGGAAAGACTCCATGTAGTCCCTTGGTTGTGCTGAAAAATCTTTCAGTCACTCCTGATACCTGTCTCCTTGTGCTTTTCACATCATGTCTCTTACTTTGCACCCTTGCTGCAGGTTTCCTATTTGCTGTATTTTTTCCCCCTATCGCCAGCTTCACTTGTTGCTCCAAATGCAGCTCCCAGCTGTGTGTGTTTGTTGAGACTATGGAGAGCACAAGCTCCCTTGAGATTCGGGATGTGGAACCAGGACTATTCACAGGTGGGTCTATTCCCTGGATGCTTAGCTTCAGCTTTTCTGAAGATTCAGGGTATATGGCAAAATTACAAGGACCAGACTTATGGTCCTATCCAGCTCCCTGCCCCACATGCTAATTTACTTGGGGATGAACCACAGTGCACAAAGGAAATATCTTCTCTTTTCTAGTTATACTGCTAAGATGGATTTTTTTTCACCATTTAAAAGAATACATTCTCTTTCATTTGTGCTTTCATCATTATTTGGTCAAAACTGGCAGTTTTAAATGAAATTTCTTTTAGCTTTTATTTTTTTAATTAAAATCTTATCTTCTTTCCCCTGAGAGAGGAGAGATTAAACTACTTGTTCAAATGATTCAATAAAAAATACTGTTTGTCTTTCCCCAGGGGAAAAACAAACCAACAAACAAACAAACAAACAAACACCCCACAGGGAAAAGTGTGAGGTTTTTCTTTCCCTTATATCCTTTTTCCAAAATAATTTTTGCAAATTTTTATATTTTATGATGCCAATTTCTCCTTAGTTTTAGTTTGCTGGAATGTTTACAGTACAGGGGTCCAGCACTTTGAATATCTGAATATAATAGAAACCAACAAATTAAAATTTGTGGAAAAAGTTCAAAAATTCTCTTACTGTTTTAAAACATTTCCATAAACATGTTTATGTCATATTTTAAAATATTTCTTTTTATTTAATTTCTGAGAATACTCATTAGGGGATGATTAAATCCAAGCTCATTAGTAGGGAAAGTTCTGGAGCACCCTTCAGTTCAATTTGTCTGAAAAGATTCTACAGTGATCTTTCCCAAGACATTTCAGAGCTCTTAGCTGTGATTCCACATGAAGAAACATCTTCTTACTTGTTCCTCCTTCTCCAAGGCAGAGATTTTTCTTATCTGTACAAGGCAATTAATACACATGAGGGAAGCACAATGTTTGTAGTAGGTTTCAGTGAGTAGTAGTAGGACTAGCTCAGAAAACCCAGATACCAGAGGTTTTAAAGTTTATCTACATTTTGTGTGCCTAATCAAGTGGATCTGATCAATGGGGTGTATGAAGGAATTACCAGTGAAATTCAGTTGCTCTGTACAAGAGGATGACTTTCAGGACTTTTTTTTTGGGATAGAAGGGTTCCCCTATCCAATAATAGGATTTTCTGTGGAGTCAAGTCAAGGAAAGCTGTCTCAGTCAGGAATCCCTTGAATCTTATACTGAAGGAGTTTTGAGCACTAAAATCCACTAAAATCACAGTGTTTTTCACATCTGACATAGTGGCGGGAGTGTAATTTAATGTGTCTGTTGTTATTCAAGCAAACTATATCCTGTAACAAATTTTGCAGGGAAAAAAAAGGAAACAAGAAAGCTGTACCCAGAATTAACTGACTATATCAGTCCATTATTCACTCTTGTGGTCAGAATATGACCTATTCATTTAGAAAAAGCAGCAATTACTACTATAAATTCAATTTATGGGACTAAGTTAATTTTGAACAGGCTATGTAAACTGCTGGTGTTCTACTCATCAACCATACATAAACATGAATTGGGTATTTGTTAAAAAAAGTGTTTTGTAAATTGCTATATATGTGCTAAATCTGTGGGACTGAGAAAATTCAATATCCACCTTTGTACATGTGAAAATGCATTTCAGTAATTTATTGAGACCAAGGAAATTATCTCCAGAAAGAAAGAGTTATTGCCATTTAAAATGGGAATAAACCCAAGAATTCAGGAACAGGTTTCAATTGAATAATTTATTTTGTCTATGGAAATATCTACTATTTGAAAAGAAGTTCTTTTCTTCATTTACTTGATTGCTTTTGTGAAGTCTCATAAAGCAGTTTCCAGTGATGTATATGGTAATACTGAACAATATCTCCTTAAAACTTTATCATAGTGTAATCCAGCTCTTCCAGCATATATTTTACATGTGTACTTTCTTCTAGAAAAAGTCTTATGATGGGTTGAATAATGGGTGAAAACACACATACTGAGCACATAAATCCAGTAGTATACAAATGTGAAAGATTAGGTTGGTTTTACACTCTTGTATATATTACTGTATACCATTTTCACTGAGTTCTCAAACACTTTCTTTTCAAAGGAAAGAAAAAGAAAAGGAAAAATAAAGATAGTTGAAAATCAGATAATTTTACTTCAAATCGGATCTCCATTTAAGCAGGTTGTGAATTACTCTATAATATTTTTATACCTAAGCTTGGATTTTCTCCCTTTTTGATATTTTTTCCACATATTTCCTACTCTTATCTACTTTTGTAGTGATATGTCTCCTATTTTAGGAAAGCCAGAAGTTTATGTAATCCAGTTTAGTTATACTGACATTTAAGAAATTGCCTCTCAGAAATTTGTACCACATCATAGATTCTTAAATGGGATTGTAGGATTCTGACTGTGAAATAGTGCCACCCTTTAAAATGCAAACAAAAACTCAAATAAAATTTAAATTTTCCAATAAATCTCTTTCACTTTATTGGAGTTATATGGGTTCTTTTCTGCCCTAAAATCCAACCCAATCAAGAGAATAAGGAATTACTACAGGTGCCAAATCTTAAAAATAGTGAATGGCTTTTATATTGAGATGCTATGCCCTAGATATACATGTCAGTATGAACAATAACTTGTCCGTGACTATTCTTCCTGACTTTCTAAGTGCAAAACAGGGAGCCCATTAAAGCTTTTAAACTGCAAGAAAAAAGCATAAATATGAATGACCGGTAGCTGAACAAAGGAAGAAGAATTAATAAAAATCAACAGCTAACAGCTGTATTGACTTTTTCTTGAAAATGTACCCTAGATATACTAGCTGTTTAGAGTTCCAAGATTCTGCCTCTTTCTGTAAGATACCCACCCTCTTTGTGCACAAAATGCAGTTCAATACAGTGAATTGGTGTACTCTCTGTCTCCATTTTGAAATGTGATCAAAGCACAGAAAACATTTTTGGGGATTTGGGACCCCGTTTCTTAGATAGCCAACATTTCTCGACTTTATCTCTGTACAAGAAAAAACTTCACAGGTGATTTGATCATTTTGTTTATTTTTTTAATAATAGCTCTTCCTGTGAAAATCTAATTGTGACTCATATAGGTTTAGTAGTGAAATTATTAAGTTTTTAAAGTAAAGGCCATATGTATAAGTGAACTAAATGTGTTATTTCATGTGTAATTTTTTGTTCTATTATCTGTGTCTCCTGTGACGCTTTATAGCATACTTGATTTGGCATAGTGTAATTAAAACAATCTTATCCTTAAATAATATGAGTCTGTATATTCTCAGTAAAATTGAGACCTCTGCATATTACTTTAGAAGTGTAGAGTAGCCTTAAAATGAGTTAAGCTAAAAAGAAAGGATTTGCAATTTGAAACAATACATTCTATATTTATTTATTTAAAAAAAAAAAAAAAACAACAGCAAAACCAACAAAGCAACATCCTTTTTGATCTTAAAGAGAGGACAGAACAACTGTGAAGAGTATATTTAAAAAGTCTCACAGACAAAGCTGTGGCTCCTGGTGAAGGCTGGAAAATGGTAGTTCAGCCACACTTCTTGCATACTTCAGCAAAATAGAAATCCCAACTGTAAAAGTCAAAAGAAAGAAAAATTGGATCATGGGTGCATTGAAGTGCAGAGATTAGGTTTTTCTGCCAGGGTTGAGTAACTGCCTTTTTTTTTTTTTTTTTTTTTTTTTTTTTTTTTTTTTATTATGATCATGAAAAAAAAAGTTCTATGATGTAAATGAAAGAAACAGTTGTATTTCACTACACGGTTCACTACTGGGTAAAGCAGCTAATGAGCAGATTTTTCAAGAGGTGGACCCACAGAAAAACATCGTTGACAGATAACTGTTCCTAAGAAAGCTGGCTATAAATCATTTATTCAAAACAGTAACTGGAAGTTTTGCTTGTCAGATTTTTAAAAGGAGAGAAGTGTTTTCTTGAACTTTTGCCTGACTTTGGCTGCCAGTGTATTACTAGCACCTGGGAGAAGCCTCAGGCTCAAACAGTCAGAAACATATGAAGTTCCATTTTGATTTAATAAGGGTCCCCTTCCTGTAGTAGACTTTGTAGTATTGCTTAATTTACTCTTCTATTAAAAAAAAATCTGTCTTAATGTCAGAAGACACTTGAATGTAAGTTTACCCTAAAAATCGTTCTCATTATAAAAAGATATAGGAATTTACTAGCTTTTCTAATTCTTGTTGACTCATCTTCAGGAACTACTGTGAGTAAAGCAGAAAAATCCTGCTTGTGTTAGGAAGAATCACGTGTGTGAAGGTCACTAGTAGAGACAGTTTGTATATCTTTCTGATTTGTAATGGACCCCACTATTTTTCATGGCTACACACAAGATCCTGGAGAAGAAATATCTCTTTTCAGTGCAGAGAGGACAAGTGGCTGCCAATGTAGATGTACTCTCTCAAGACTGAGGTACTCTCTCTACCATGCTATATTCCTGATGCAAAGGAGCAAAGAATTAAGATAGTTCAATCTTGACACCAACCCAGACCACTGCCTTTTTGCTATTCTGATGTGATGGTGTCATAATATTCTATGTATTGGTGGTTTAGAAAAGTGTTTTTGTACCAACACAAAAGAAAAATATTACAGCACATCTGTGGCATGAATGCATGGAAGAGCTCAGCCAGCTGAATGTCCCTGTATGTAAAACCACAGAAGTTTGCTAGAACATGTTTTTTATTTGCTTTCTTTGAGAACTTCAGGAAGGAGCTGAAGCAGGAGGAAATAAAGGGATAAATATGATCTCATTACTGTGATGCTTCTGACATAAGGTTTGATTTAATTTCCCATTTAATTATCTTTCTGGCTTCTGTTTTATGTGAATAATTTAATGCACATTCTCAAATCGTAAGAGTTAAAATTTGAAGGGAAAATTCCTTAAAATCTCATTTTAGAAATCACTTGAACTTTTTGAACCCTTTTACTCATGAATAGCTCCTGTGCAACCTTTTGACTTCTCCAAAAATCTGATAGTTACTGTCTCACTAAATTTCAAATATACCTTACAGTAAAAGAAACTGTGGCCATAAAATTTATTGTGTTTTGCTTATTTTTCCAATATTATTTCCATAACTGTTTACCAGTTTGGCCATTCTTTTTCAATAATTCACGAGGGTAGTTCAGCCAGTCAGCAGAATGGAAACACTTAGAGAGTTACAGCATCAGTGGTGGCTTGACTGGCCACTGACTTCCATTTTCCAATGATGTTCAATTTACAAGCTACTGCAGAGAAACACCATTCTTAAAATCTGCAGTTATGTATTTGAAACTTCAATTTTGCCAAAATATGTAACAATGACAGAGTACTCTAAGTTCTCAGAATATATAACAACTGCATTTTCTTTTGTGGTGGCCCATAGCCGAGAGATTGTAAAGGGCCTTTCCATTATAAAGTTTTTAAGAGACTTTTGCATCATGTGAATATCACAAGCTTTTAAAAGAAGGAAAAAGCACCCTTTAATGCTAGTGTAGGCAGCCATAATGCTATTAGAATGTAAATTTTCTGTACTCTACTTCAGAATGTGAACAACTGAGTTACTATTTGCCTTCATGCAGATCCAGCTGCATAAAATGATGTTAAGCATTTTCCTATCCATATAGATCAGCAATAAAACATCAGCTGGGATGTATATATTCTCTTGAAGCAGAGAAACAATATATAATACAGCAGCTAATAAGGATGTTTAGAAGGCAAGTATCTATTTTTCTTCCTATTTAGTACTTTATATTCTATATATATGTTTGGAGTAAGAGATTTCCAAGCATCTAGTACTGTAGTTGCTGGTGGGAAGAAGTCGTCTAGGAGATAAAGTTTTTGCAAGCTGTGCAGTGAAGTTTGAAGATTTGCTTGTGCTGTATGCAGAATCAACCTAGCCTGGGAGAGAAGAGGTTCAGAGAGGTTCGGAGAGGTTCGGAGAGGTTCGGAGAGGTTCGGAGAGGAGAGGAGAGGAGAGGTTCGGAGAGGAGAGGTTCGGAGAGGAGA
>VXBR01007020.1:361809-397909 GCA_013400215.1 Cisticola juncidis | reverse complement strand
AGAGGAGAGGAGAGGAGAGGAGAGGAGAGGAGAGGAGAGGAGAGGAGAGGAAAAAAAACAGCAATAAAGTTTGCCAGTGAGTAGGGTTCTGCATGTCGAAAAAAGCTGCTCTAAAATACGTTTGTTTGAGATAAACCACTGTTTTGTTTTGCCTTGTTTTTAGTCATTAAAGTGCCAATACAATAAGTTTGTGGAGTACTAGGCTGGAAGACTTTTAAATCTTTGAAACATTTTATGTTTTCTTGTGAACTTCTCAACCTGAAACCTTGCAGGAATTTTGCGGTGAGCTGCCATGCTTTATGCTGGATAAAGCAATTGCCTCCATACACTACATCTGAATGTCACTAAAGGACAGTCATTCCCCTAGCTGTGCCTATGATAGCATGAGCAAAACCTCTGCTGCCACTTTTGACAATAGTTGCAGGGGCATGATAAAGCAAATGCCCCAGTCACAAACTCATCCCAATTTTTTCTACATCCCGATGCAGTGGTAGTCGAACTCAAGAGCAGCAAACATAAAAGTTCCAGGGATTTGATTTATTCTAAAGACCACCCATGTAGACTTTTTCTGCAGCATGCTTGCAGTAACAGTCTTAGCAATGACTGGTGTAGCTGCCTGTTACATCCTTTTTTCACCGTTTCGTGCCTAGGGCCTCAGGTGTGGGTGTATTGGATAGTAATAATTAAGGTTTTCATTATGTTGTTTCACTGTCAGATTTCTTTGCTTTCAGGAAGATCAAAAAAAACATGTAACTTTCTCAAACTGAAGTGGTTTCTCAGTTGGATTTCTCACTAGTCATTGTAGCAATTTCTTGTTCAAAATAATAAACAATTTTTACTAGTACGTCTAACAGTAGAAGCAAGAAATATAACCAGTAAATATTTTCAAATATTATTCAGTCAAAAAAAGCTGAAATGTAAAGAGCTAAATTAAGTTCCATGAAGAAACTTCAAACTGCTCTCTTAATTATTGCGTCACTCTCCAGTGGAACTGTGTGTCCATGAGGCCTTTACCTTCAAGCTCTGTAGGCAAGTGTAAATCATAGCTTTATCCAATTCAGAACTGACAGATAGATGAAACAATATTTTATCCTTATAATGGAGTAAGTTAAGAAAATCAGAAAACCAAAGCAGGGTATCAATCCCTCAGCAGTAACAATAGTTCACAAGCCTTCTAGAGGACCTTGTCGGGTTGGTCAAAATGGGAGATCACTGCAAAAGTGCTAGAAAGTCCAACATGGTTCTTCTGGCAGACAGTCTTTCCAAATATGGGGAGTCTCAGACTTGAGTGTAATGCATCAGGGTTAAACTGTTTTGTTACAGGAAGGTTAAATCTTGTGCCTCTTGAATGCTAGTGGGAGCATCTCTGTAGATAAATCCCTTCTGATTCCAGTGTTCCACCACTCTCTGGGCAAAAAATATTTTCCTGAGATCTGACCTAAACTTTCTCTGTCTCAGCTTCATGCTGCATTCTCACTGTCGGAAGTCAAGTCCTGTCACTGGCCACAAGAGTGAAGATTTTTGTGAATCAGTTTTCCCTTCAAAATTTCTTGGCCATGGCTCATATATCCATATAAACATGAAAATAGATTGGACAGTATAGTTGCAGAGAATCCTTAACAAAAAAAGACACTGATAATCACTGATAATAAAGAAAGGCAGCACAAGGTGAATATAGCTCCTGAAAAGTCAATCTGGAAGAAACATTTTGAAGAAAAGGAGAGGGAAAAGCTGTGTCACTACAGAGGAGCTCTTGGATAACCTGCAGAAGGAAAGAAGACCCTACAAGTAGAGCTAGAAGAACAATCCAAGAGCTATAGGTCTGTCAGTCCAATATCAGTGCTGGCGAAGGTAATGGAGCAGATCACCTTGAGCAGAAGCATCTCATGTCTCTACTACAAAGACAACCAGAGTATGAAGCGCAGCCAGCATGGACTTTGGAAAAGTAGGTCGTGCTTGAGTAACCTGATCTCCTTCTGTGACAGGTGGCCCACTTTGGGGGTGAGGGAAAGGCTGCAAATATTCTTTATCTAGATTTTAGTAAAGTCTTTGACACCACTTACCATGATTGGTGGGTTTCCCAGTTGGCCATGGATCAGAAATGTTTTTCCCCAGGGCTCGGTAATGGAGTCAGACCCGATAATTATTTCCATCAATGATCTGGATGAGGGGATTGAGTGCATCCTCAGTAAGTTTGCAGATGACACCAGCTTGGATGGGAGTGTTGATCTGCTGGAGGGCAGCGAGGCACTGCAGAGGGATCTGGACAGGCTGGATCCATGAGAAAAGGCTAACAGTTTGTTGTTCAACACAACACAGTGCCAGGTCCTGCCCTTGGGTCTCATCAATCCTGTGCAGTGCTACAGGCTGGACACAAAGTGGTTGGAAAGCAGCCCAGCAGAAAAGGACCTGGGAACTCTGGTTGACAGTCAGATGAAAATGAGCCAGTCATTTGCCCAGGTGGCCAAGAAGGCCAGTGGTATCCTGACCTGTCTCAAAAACAGTGTGGACAGCAGGACTGGGAAAGTGGTCATCACCCAGTTCTCAGCACTGGTGAGACATGTATATGTGGCACTTAGAGACATGGTTTAGTGGTGGACTTGACAGTGCTGGATTAACAATCAGACTTGATGACCTTGGAGATCTTTTCCAACCAAAATGATTTTATAATTCTATCAGTGCTGTGTTAGCTGTAGGACTTGTCTGGTAACTCTCTTCTCTTACCTTTGTGTATCCTGGGCACCGGAGTGCAGCTCATGTGTTAGGAAAAACCACTACTGCGTCCATGCAGTTTTGGTGACAATAAATGTTAGTTTTTACCAAATGGCTAAAGGACAGCCAAGCAGCTGCAGATTATACTTTTCTAGTGTTTGAGGTGGGAGAAGTTTTCCATCTAAATTTATAGCAAGGAAGAGATTATACTAGGTATTCCTCAAGAAGGAGTCCTCTCCAGTCTGTGTGCATGGGTGACCTTTGTCACTCTTCTAGTTTGACTTTACTAAAAAGCAGTGAGGAAGCACAGTGGAAAAGATTGGCATCTGAGGGGCTGGCTTCAGATCTCATAGAAGATCCCCCTCTGGAAATATAAATATCTTCTCTGCTCTCTGTCAAAACAAATGAAATTCAGGTCTGCCTTCTGGTTGTTTCTCATTTGCCTTCACCACTCAGGAAGGTGGGGCTACAGAGATACATCTGAAGCCATCATGAAGGGTATCTCATGTCTTTACTACAAAAAAAATGGTACCATGGCTACAAGCAGAGTAAATGACAGAGCCCAGTTTACACAATGACTTATGTGTTGCACAGAATTTCAGATTATATTTCCTTTTCTAAACATAGATGAGTGAAGAAATTATTATGAACTATTACGTACAACTCAAAAACTTTCAGGCATCTGTGAAAATAAATTATAATCTTAACTTTAGAAGCTCATAAAAATTTGAAGCTCTTGGAACTGAACCCACATATTAGTATCTAACATGACAAGGCATTCAGACATGGCATAGCCTTCTGGAAAGTTAAGAGCTTCAGAGATTAAGGTAGGAGAAGCAATAAGAACTAAAAGAAGATATGAAATTCTTTTCTTGCAGACTTACATTATGTTCTCTGCCTTCCCCTCATCACTACACATTCTGAAACTTGTTAAACTGTCCCTGCTCCACAATATGCCCCTTGGGAGAGGCACTGGAGGCAGCAGACAGGCGTCTTTGCCTTGGGGCAGCACCCGAGATTGCTAGTTTCTCCAGAACATAGCCTGGGGTGGTGTCTCAGCTTTCCAGACCTCCACCAGTATTTCCATCTTTCCACAATTCTGGCACAGAGCAGCAAGTACCCACATACAGCTGGGATGAGCCAACCTGAGGTAGACCACATAACCATGACGGGAGCTGGCATCAGGCAGCAGGGTAGGAGAGCTGGAAGGAATGTGACCTGAGTGGCTGGCTGTGCCTAGACTGTCTGGAGTGGGTGTGTTTGTAGAACTATAGAATGATTTGTGTCAGAAGGCACCTTTAAAGATCATCTACTTCCAACCTCCAAGGCATGGACAGGGACTCCTTCCACTAAAATAGGTTGCTCAGGGCCCTGTCCAACCTGGACCTGAACAATTCCAAGAAGAGGGTGTTAACATCCTCTCTGGGCAACCTGCTCCAATGACTCACTGCCCACAAAGTGAAAAATTTCATCCTTATAACTAACCTAAACCCACTCTCCTTCAGTTTAAAGCCATTCCCACTTGTCCTAAGACTACATGCCCTCATGAAAAGTTCCTCTTTAGTTCTTTTAGAGAGTAAAAGGTACTGGAAGGCTGCTTTAAGGTCTCTCTGGAACCTTCCCTTCTGCAGACTGAACAGCCCCAGAACTCTCAGCCTTTTGTCATGGAAGAAGTGCTCCAGGCCTCTCCCTGTCTTTGTGATCCTACCCTGGACCTCGTACCACAGGCCCATTGCTTTCCCTTGCTGAGGACCTCAGAGCTGGACTCAGAACTCAAAGAGGGCTCTCACAAGAGCAAAGAAGAGGATGAGAATCACCTCTCTTGACCTGCTGGCCACCCTTCTTTTGGTGCAGCCCAGGATGCTGTTGTCTGTCTGGGCAGAATGCTAGTGCATTCTGGCGGGTCACGTTGAGTTTCTCATCCACTGCCACCCCCGAGTATTTCTCCTCAGGGCTGTCCTCAGGTTGTTCCCAGGAAGTAACTGTGTAAGAGCAGGTAGGGCTGAGTTTTCCCTTTCTTTCTGCTCCCTTCTTCATGCCTCTCCCTGCACTCCTAAAATTAAACTGTGTTAGGCAACAAGCAGAAATGTATCAGCCAGGAAAAAGCTGTATTCATTCTGATTGGGTGCCACAGCTCAATGTAGCGGTGGGGGAGCTCTTTACATGGTTAGGGAAGGCTCTTACACTCTCTTCCCTCTTAGAAAACTTCCATCACCCACTTCTGTAATGAAAACTCAAACGTCAGGACCCTGTTGTTGAGTCTGCCATGTTCTGTAAGCCACTTGGCATCCCTTGACATGGATGCTGGCTTTTGAGCTGCCAGCAGCTTCTAAGCTGATGTAGTAAACACCACTTTGCCACTAATGGTAACAAAAACACAAGAAAATTTGGATGTGTCCTCTCTGGTGTAGAATCAATGCTCCCCTCGTGGGTTTTAATACATAACAGGGTTTGGGTGTTTTTGGGATTTTTCACTTTGGTACTTTGGAAGAGTATTCATGCACTTCAGCTGCCATTTCCCAGAACCACTTTCATTATACATTGCACCAAACTCTTTATTGATAGTTCAGTTAAAGAAAAGGTTTTATTTTGCAAAATTAATTAATGCTTCAGATGAATATATTATTTATGTTATCATTGAGGGAACTTCTATGAGGTCTTCATCCTGGGCTTCTATAAATTTCTGGGTATTTTCTGAGATTCCTTGCCCACCTTTGCTTTTTCATTAATCTTGGGTTTTTTATTTCAGTTCCTCAGAAGAGCACAACTCTCTTCCTAGATGCAAAGTTATACTAGATTTCATATGATATATATATATATATGACACATTTAATGACCAGTAATTTTTATATTTAAAAATATATATTTCTTCTAGAAATTGTTAGGCTATGGATGTACTCAAATGGGAAAGTCCAGAGCAAATTTTTGTCTGAAATAAAAGAATTTCCCAGTGATAATTAACAAGAAATTAACAATAATTTCTTAGGAAGCCAAGAATCTAGAAAAATGCCGAGTGTGAAAATACAATTAAGTGAAACCTTTTACTCTACTACTAACAGTGTTAGTTCTGTGTGTGACTGTTCTTTGCACAGTGCTGTTAAAATATCTTAACACCACTCATAAACTGACATAAGTTTTAGGGCAGATAAATATTACTCCCTTGAAATTTCTTTTCATTTAAGAATGGAATAAAACAGTTATACGTAATAGACACTGTAAGGCTGTCACAGTGAGCTCTCACGCATCAACAACTTAACTATAACTATACATAACTATGTACTCAAGTATGCACTGAAACTGAGTAGTTGTTGCTACAGTGGCTGTCATACCAAACGTATCTTCTCAGTGAAAACACTTAAAAATCAAGCATCTGTGTTATCACTATACTATTTATACTGAGCCTGTAGTACTAGGTTGATCTTACATTCTGTTTAATCACAATTACCTATAGTGGAGATGAATATTTTATTTGGAGCATCATATTTATTTTGATTCCTTCAGTATATTACAGGAACAAAAATGAGTTTTGGAGTTCTGAGTTGTATTAGAGTTCACTCACATTGAACTGTGGCTGTTTAGGTTTATGTGCTGGAATTACAGACACAGTGAACATGAGATAACACCTTGATTTGAAAATCATACAGAAAATATCTATATTATTGATACCATCTGATATTTTGGAAACAAAATTATATTTCCAATTGCATAATAGAATAACATTGTCATCTAGTTCCTTCTGAGGAATAAATGAAAATAAAGAAAATACAAGAAGTATAATAACCAGTTATTCACACTCCAGCTCAGGTAGGAAAACTTGCCAACATTCCCTACATGTTTAGGTATAATTTTTCCATTTTTGAAATAGCTAAAGGCATTGCTTTATTAAATTTCCTTTTAAAAAATAAGCTATTAATTTTCAACCTGTAATATCTTTACATATTTTACGTTCAGTTTGTTTTTATTTAATTCCCCTGGCTCTTGTTGGAACAACTGAACCCTACAAAGAGATCTTCTTTTTCTAATAACTTCTCATGTGACCATAACAAGGCATTTAGTGTAAACTGGAAAAAAACAAATAAGCATCAAACGAACTAGAAATATACATTAAAGAGCATTAAAGAGGTTTGGGGTTTTTTTCCTGAGAAATCTTGCTTTCAACTGCTCTCACGTTTCCCTCCTCTCTTAATTCTAAATAAAAGTTCCAAGACAGTTAATTGTATGCACTTCTGTTAATGAATAGTAGAATGTGGAATAATGTAGTTTACTAACTTACTGCCCCATTAAAAACAAAGCAAATAAATATTGCAGAGAGATGTTTGAAATAAATCATGGAAACCTATTAATTTAGCATACCACTGAGAAAAATGACATAATTCCATTTCATTAAAAAATTTCTTTGTGTATAACTAGTCTTCATAAAAGTAATATTCATCTATACCCAGTCTTAAGTTTTGTTGGGTATTTTTTAAACAATATGAAAGCAGGCCTATATAGACATTTAACTTTTAAATATTATATGGAAATCAGAAAACATTATTAAATGCCTATTGATATTGCTCCCATTGAATCCAGTGCCATGTTATTTATGTTGCTGAAGTTCCAGCTGAAGCTGTAACATCAAGGGGACTGGACTTCTGTTCAGGCTGTAGATGGCTTTCTTCTTTTCCTTCTGTTGCACTGACCTTTTAAAGTGGGGACATGTAAAAAACTCAAAAGATCTGGCCAATATTTGTGGCTCTGCCACTGGTTTGTTTGGTTTCTCAGTTTCTATTTTTGACCTTTTCTTTTGTGAAGTGTGATAATATCTTTGAACTTTGTACTGTGTCCTGACATCTCCAGATAAAAGTACAGAGCTAAGGATTGTGTCACATTTTGGTTGAGTTGTGGTGACTGTTTCATTGTGGCCCAAAGCTGTTCCCTAATGCATGATGTTACAACAAGAAAGCTCTTGGAATATGTTAACTATATGGGAAAGTGAGAAGGGATGAGGTAGAATGGTGAGTGGAGATTTTCATGGCAGCAGATGGTTATGTTTCATGCCAGTCATAGCTCTGTACAATAAATGTGTACTGAAAACTAAGGATGAATCATATTTTTTCTAGTTGAGATGCTGCCTTATAACACAATGTGTTTTATTTTCTCCATCTCCATCCTCTCAAGTATTTAGATTTTTTTTTTCATATGACCCAGGGGGAAAGAAAGAAATAAGAGTGTGAGAGAAGGAAAGAAAGGTGAAGTCATGAAAGAAGGAAGGCTATCATATGAGTTATAAGTGGGTGCAGAAAAGAACAATTGGTGGATGGAATGGAGGTGAATGAAAAATGGCACTTGATGGGACAGGTAAGGAAGTGGAGAAAGGCAGCCAAGAAGGGGGTACTTGTCAGTGCAACAGCATCAATACAATGCTGGTTCCCCACACAAGTCAAGGGATGGATAACACTGAATTAATATCTGACAACAAGTTGTCAGGCAAAAGAGAAAATCTTTGGAATCTCCTGGCAATAAAGTAAGAGGTGAAGGTTTCCATGAGATTGAATTTCTAGAAGTGGGATGGTTTTAGTGCACTTTCCTGAAGTGTTTTTAAACTAGTGAATTGATAGTCTTCATGCACAGCAGGTAATACACTTATCACTATTCTCTGCTTTCACTGGTGTTGCTTTTACATTTGTGGAAAGTCATTGACCGAGTTTTATACTCTGTGTCAATGCTTCCAAATTAATAAGTTTTCCTTCTTTGGTAATGAAAGCATACACAGTCACTTCACACATACAGTTTATGATAATTCTGTGATTAAGATGAATGCCAGAAAAGATAAATGCATCTGACTAACAGGTCTCTGGTCAGAACCCAACTCTGGAGGAGTTTGCAAAGCATCCATTTAAGTACTTTCACATACCAAACATGAGCCAGTAATATACTGGGACGTATTGCCTGTTGTGACATTCTTTGCACGGCAGTTTTGAGAAATTATTAATTTTTAAGGAGAAAGACAAGATAGAAAAAACTGCATGTATGCCCAATGACACATGCCTGTTTGTGCCTAATTCATTGGAAAAATTGCTCAAGAACTGTTCAGCCATGTTCAAATACACTGCCAAGGTCAATGGGGATTTTCCAAAAGTGCTGGTTATGTGAGGTAAAAGTGCTTGAGGCAGCTTCAACTTAAGCATTTTTGGATATTTGCTTGTTTTGTTTGGAAAGCAGATAATCCGACTGTTTTGGCAGTCCCATCTCTGAGCATTAGCAATGGTATACCTTGGAAAGCTCAGATGGAGAGTTTGCTTTGACCAAGTGTCTAGAACCCAGCACTGCATTACAAGGCTGCATAGTTCAGATCACCTGAGGGTGCCAAAAGTGTATTCACACTGTCAAAGATTTTCAAGTTAAATTCCATTTTTATGATAGTGGTAATTCAGAGACAGCAAAGAGGCATGTAAATGCATTAATTTTGTGTCCTATCAATATTATCTCGTATAATCCCCAAAGATATCTAGAAAATGTGGAAGAGTTGATCCCAAATCTGAAGTGGTTAATATGTATTTGCAATGAGGTATTTTGAAAGCAAAAAAAGAGAACAGCAGTACCATTTACGAGCTGCTGCTGTTCTGTGAGCCTCTGGAAAGAGTTGCTAGGTAAAAAAATCTGCCTGGTTAAATACAGATTTTGTGTATTTCACAAAATGTGAGGCTAGGTGAGTTGGATTAGAAGGTTGTAGTGAGTGGGAAAGTTGCTGAATGAAACCTGGCCGCATCCAGCTAAATTGTCTGCTCTTCCAACAATTGTTTCTGCTGTGTGGTTTGAGTATGGCTTCTACCTGTTGCAGATAAAGAGAGGCTCCTTCACCAGAGCTGAAAGAAGATTAAAATTGAAAGAAATGCAGCATTTGGTTAAACTTTGAAGTTTAACATAGTTCAAGAAGAGAGAACAGCATGATCCTGCTCCCATAAGAGTGAGTGTGAACAGAAGAAGTAAAAATTCTGTTTCCCATATTTCTCTTAATCATTACATTTGGAATAGGTGAGTCTCACACATAAGCAAGGTTGCTTTAGGTGTGGTTTTGTTTCCACCTTGGTGGTTAAAAATCACCTCCAGCCAGATTTGCTGCCCTGGCCTTTGGGACTTGCAGTGTCAATGCTTGGCTTAGCAGGAGTTTCCTTTGCCCACCACTCCTGGCTCCTCGAGACTTGGATCTGGAAAGGCTGATGTGCAGCCCCACCTCCGTCCTTGGATGTTCTTGGAACTGGTTGATATTCCTTTGGCAGGAATATCCCTGAGGCAAAGCAGGGTGATGATACAAGTTCACCTCGTTTACTGGAATGTCACTTGTACCATCCAGTGCTTTTTGCATTGTAATTATTTCCTGGGGGTAATTGCATGCTTTTTTAGACTTTCTTTTGCGCTCCCATGCTCAGCTGAAAAACTGCCAGAGGGCATTGCTGAACTGTTCCCAAGGAGAATGTCTACTAGTCAGGAGTAATGTCTACTAGTCACTCTGACGTTATTGTTATTTATAAAATCCATACAAAAGAAAATATAGGGCTAGATGTTGCTAACCCAAATCTGTGTGATTGGGGTATGAAGGTGGTCTTATGGTTGACAATTCTTTCCCTGTTTGTGTTATATCTGGACTGGTCACGTGCTCTGGTGTGAAAACATGGGCTACTTGCTGGTGCTATTCCACCAACGGATGTGTTAGGTGCGTATCAAAGTGGTAAAAAAAGTTGAGCATTGCTAGACATCCTTTTTTACATGTGTCAGCTTTGAAATTCTCTCAAAAGGAGAATGACATCCTCTATGCCCCCAAATACTATCTGGGGTACATCTATTTCATCCAGAACAGGATTTGGGTTCAAGAAAAGAATTCTGAATCACAATTCTTAGAGGGTGCTGCTCTCTGGTGCTGAAGCTCAGTACCACCATTTCCTCCCAGCTGTCTCTAGCTGTAAAACAAACATTTTGGGAAACTCTTAGTTATTGACTCTTTTCATTATCTATCAGGATTAATGCATTATGAAGAAACCAAAATTCAGTGTGTCTAAATATTTCTCATCTTAAAAAAGAATTGTTAGAGGCCTGACTAAAGGAAAAAAAAATGTAATGCAGAGAACACTGAAATCTAATCTACCTTGAAGAGGTAAAAGACATTTTGCAACAATGCAAAACATGTTTATACACTCTTATGGTACACAATAGACCACAGCTAGACATCGCATCTAAGTGTCAATTAAAAATATTAATTAGTAGTAACTTTTCTAAGTGTTGTTTTTACATAATAAATTGAAGAATTGTTTTCAGTTTCAAGAGATTGTTAGTTCATTTATCTCCCTTCAATTAACATAAAATAACTTAGTAGCTTACTATTTAATAAGAGGTACCACAACTTACTTGGAGAACAATTCTTTTACTGTTCCTAAAAAAATTAAAAGTATTTGGAGTAGTCTGCTTGCCTTGCTAGAAGACTCCACCTTTATGAATTGGAGTTGCTACAAGAGAGTTAAACACACAGAACCCTCCACAACACTGCAGAGCTTCACTGTTTTATGTGTTATGAAACTTGTAGTCGTAAGCAATGGAGACTTCAGCTTAGTTGTGCGTTTGTAGTACGAGTTTACTCCCACACTTAGAAACCTCAATACAGCTGTGTTGTATAGCTATAGTCATTCAGTTTCTCTTTTGCTTCTTGAGGGAAGTTATTATAGACATTCCCTAGAGTTTCAAACTATAACAGTATTTTGTGGGGAAGATTCTTTTCCTTTGAAAGAACAGTCTTTAACCATGTATGAGGAAACTCAATTTTCAGTTCTGTTCAATTTGCAGTTTCATCCTGTTCAAGCTTTATACAGGAAATTGCCCTAAATTTATACATGATTGTACCATAAGAGTTTGTAAAATCACCTGTAATATCTATAGACTGATCTTACTGTGAGATCTGTTTATTACTTTCCTGAAAATTAGTTCAACAGGAAAGTTCCAGGGCAGTTAACTTCTGCTACTGTTTTTGTATGGGGACAGAGAGGGACTGGGCCAAAAAGAGAGAACCATTACTTAAAAAATAATTTAGGAAGGCAGGGTAGAGAGAGAGAGAATTTAGAGTGTCATAGAAGGAAATAATAGGAGAGAATTTTATTTTTTTTTCACTTTTAGGTGAGGCAACCTCTCATCATTCATGGAACCCCTGAAATATATATACAGACAGGTGGAAGCCTATCCATAAGCCTTTACTACCTGCTTGCAGCATAATGCTACCCCAAATGCTGCCACTCTTGATTTAGAGACCGGAGAGTCTGACAGAGATGGAGAAACCTATTCTGCAGGTAAGGAAAAACACTGAATTGAATGGCACTCAAGAACATACCCATGCACTTTGTTTAACTGGGGCCTGGATTTTCCTCCTGCCTTCAAAATGGCTGGGAACTATAGCCTTTTCTTTGATTTATGATAGGCCAAACCACACATTTCAGAGCTCTTGAGCAGAAGTGAGGGTATTTTTTAATTATATACTTTAATAAATAATGGACTAGGTAACAAAATTAGAACAGTGTAAGACTGACTGAAAACAGTGAAAGAGGGACTACAGGTAAACCCAGCCACCCATCTGATGTACTGCTGTTTCAGAACAGTTTCTTCACTGTATCCAAAATAGTACTATAATTTAAAGGCTGCCACATATGGAAGATGTTAGCAGTTTCCATTGCCTCGTTCCACTTGATAGACATATCCACTGAACCTATACAGAGTTGTTCCAAAGTAGGTGATTTGTGAAAAGTTTTCATGCTTCTGGTTCTTATAAAAACTTCTATATAGCCAGTGTATGACTTTCATTATATTTTTGCTTCTACAGCACAAGCATTTTATTTTAGAGAAAATCTGATTATAACATTACTCTTCAGTCCTAACGTTAGTGGGTGGAGATCTCCTGATTATAGTCTATTTAGTCATTAGTACTATCTGCATGACAAAATGAAAGCTTATTTCTAATACAGAGTATTTACATGATCTTTATCACTTGTAACTATTACTGAAAAATGATAAATTAGGTGTACACTTTCAAAATAACACCTGGAACAGACTACCTCTACAAACTTGTTTAACCTTTTATTTTTTTAGTGACAGGTTGGAATTTATTATTTTGAAAGTCTTGGAACACCTGGTCTGTGATTTTATCAGAGTTATAAGAAATGCCTTGGAGGCGAGGGTGGGGGAATGGTTAGAACATGAACTGTGATTCTTTAAAAAGTGCCTTTTATCTCAAGAGCAAATTTAGTTGAAAACTCAAAGCACTCTGGACTGCAATTCATTCTGACAAATCAGTTCTTAAGGTGTTACTTATATTGCAGTTAAATAATCCTAACATCCCTGCTGACTGTCTGTTTAACTTCACACCCTGGGAAATCTGATTAAGAGAGAAATGTAGATGGAAAAATATACCAAGTATTTGTTGCATTTCTATCCCCTGGGAAACAGTTATTGGCATAATACTTCCTACATCCAAAACACTATGATGTGAAGTTAACAATAAATTTAAAATTATGTGGACAATTTAAAACAGTCTAACAGTGACTTATCCAGAACCTGCTTTTTAGGCAAATATGTTGTATGAGATTTGCAACTTTTTAGTTATCTCAGAATCAAACTGCAACACTTGCAGATGCAACGGAAGCATAATTTAACTCCTTCCTTCCTTCTTTGTCACCAGCACATAATGATGCAAGTATCAAAGAGACTTCATTTTGCTGTCAAGCTTTAAAAATGCCTTAGAGCTGATTTTCCTCAGATGTGCTGCCCAAACCACGGTTGGCCCCGATTCTGCATGGCACTGGTTACCGTGTTTTTGTCAGTGGGATTGTTGGTATCATCCCAGGACTGGCTCCTGGGAAGCCTGCCTGTCTGTTAAATATCTCTGTTACTCTTTGACTGGATCATTAGTTGGACTTTCACAAAGATAAGTTTGAGTGATCATTTCCATTTTAAAGATTTTTTACTGTTAAGAACTGCCTGTCTTCAACTTTGGACTGAGGCTGTTATTAATGCAACTGGAGACACAGCATTTTTGTGCTAACTTAGATAGATATTAGACTTGCTGCTTAGCATGTTTAAAATTAGGCTGGCATAAAAGTTCAAGAGCGCAAATCAGCACTAAACCCAAGGTCAGCTTAAAAGGTCTAGATAACTCCAGAAATGACAAAGAGGAAGAGTTGTATAATTTAAGAACACATTTCTGTGTCTGAAAAACAAAAACAAAACCAAAAATACCAAAAACAACAACAAATGCAAGTGCACAATCTGGGTAGCAAAGGAAAGATGGATTTTTGCTCTAGCTCAGATCAACTAATTTTGTTTTCTTTCCCATCTGTCCTCCATGTGAGTCTGTCCACATGAAAAATCCCGCTTGGTGAAGCCCCACAGGGATGGCATCCATATCACAGCAAACGCTGGGACTATTCATCACTTTGGTGCCTGGGATAATTTTACAATAACCTTGGCAGGCACACTTCTACGAAAGATGATTTTCAGCTGTAGGCCTGAAACCAGATTAGATCTTGTTCTTTAATCACCAGCATAGTCATATTCCCAACGTTCTTAAGTGAAGTTTCTTTGTGCTATGCATTTCCTCATTTCAGCATTACAATTTGGATGAATAAAGGGACTGTCAATAAACTCATCTGAGACATTCCAGTATTAATCTTGGACAAAAACAAAAAGGATAACATTCATGTGATATAATTAGTCAAAATGTAATTGAGTTGTGGGTAGAGTTTGTCAAATATTTAAAGTTTCTGCTCTTCATAAAAGGGATAAAGGATGGAACGTATGGGGTGGGGGTAATCTCAGACAGAATAGATGAGTAACAATGAAGCTTTCAAAAGAAAGTTCACATATGTCTGTATGACAGTGAGATTTATGATTATTCTGAGTTGTTCACTTCAAAGTATCTTTAAGAATGATTATTGTAATATAGAGCAAGGCAGAGCAAATTTCAAATTGTGAAAAAAGAAAAATTATTACTGAAAATTATCCACAAAAGCAGAGAGCAAAGATGAGCTGAAATCATTTGGATTTTTTCCTGGTTTAAGACTAGTGGCATACAGAGATTTCTAGAAGGGGAAAGTAAAGGTAAAAGTTCTTCCTTTATGTAAATTATCTTTACTTGGATTTGTAACAACATATTTCAAGTAATGGCCCAGAGTCCAATGTTCCCTGAGGTTGGTGAAAGCCTCTGATCAAACTCTAATATCTGTCCATGTGAGTGCACTAGAAGCTCATTTCAGATTGGGTTTCTTTTTAAGTCACAGTCTTGAAAAAAATCTCAGCAGTTTTCAAGAGACATTGAATGCAAGTGTGAAAGATATCCAAACTGGAAATACTGTTTTCCAAAGAAATTTTTTGAGTATCATCCTGCCCAGTTTTCAGTGTGAAATCTATAACCATTAAAAAACATGCTAAATGTCCACTCACTTTTTGAAGTATTGGTGAAATCATGGTCTATTCTTGTTGAATGTAGGTTGATTTATATGAGTGAAGACAAATAGTCCTCAGTAAACAATCATGAAACGCAAAGTGAAACTCTAGAGTTTTGAACCCACATGACCTGAAGCAGAAACCAGTGCTCACAGCAAACCCTTGTAAGGCAAAATTTCCAAGTTTAGAAGAAATATCAGCCATTTATCTGAATAGTCAGGGAAGAAAAATAGTTTCATACATATCACCAAAACAAACTCATTATTTTTAATTTATGAAATTTATTTCTGTATCGTTTGGCACCTTCTCACCCTTTGAAATAACTATGTATTATAAAATGTTTTGTGAGAAATAAATCTACAGATGCCCATTTACCTGGGAAACAGCAGGAAAAATTTGAAGGGTGCATGTATGTTTATATTTTCTTACAGGAGGTTATTAAAAAATATGATGGAATTCAATTTTTCCTTCTTATGGACATATTTGGTAACAAAATTATTAATTTTCATGCATGAATTCTGCAAGAAACTTACTCCAAAACTAACCATGAAACCACATCTCCAGGTACTGGAAACTTGGTGATGATCAGTGATCAGTCTGATCTGTTGGAAGTGGACTGGTCAAATAAAATTGATTTTACCTTTCAGAGGAACTAGAATTTTGCAGAGAGGTGTCTGTAGGTGTATCTGTAGAGATGTATGTAGGGCTCATCATCCTGATAAAAGGCAGGAGCAATTCTTGCTTCTCTAGGCCAGATGCATTATACTGATGGATATTCTGTTAAAAATCATTGTGAGCCTCTTTTCTCCCTCAGATGCTCCCATTTATTCTGTTGTTACTTCCATTGTTCCAGAAAGCCCTTACCATTCTTGAGGCTGCATAAGTGGCAGCTTTATGTTTTCATTCTTTCCACCAGTTCCTAATTTCTATTCATGTTTCTTTTCCCTTTGTCTGAGAAAAGGTACAATTCATGATTATATAGCAACCTATACTGAGGAACTCATTTTGGCTCATAGCTTTTTGTTTTGTTTTGTTTTTCCCTTTTTTCCCTGTGTTTTTTGTTTGTTTGTTTGTTTGTTTTGTTGGTTTTTTACAGGGAGGCTCTAACACATGTCACTTCACATAGCCAAAAGTTAGTCCTGTGTGAAATCATTGCAGAAAAGTACATGGATTAAAACCAGACTGAGTTAAAAATAGACCAGCTAAAAGGAATCATGACTGTGTGCAGTCATTTACAAGGGAATGCAGAGATTATTTATTTTTTTTACACTAGCTTTTGCAAGGGCTTGGAAGGATTATAGAGCAACTTTTCTACGAATGTTTGTGCATTGTACAGGAACAGGTGGAGCTATACCTATGAAGAACTCACACAGGGAGCAGCCTAAATGTTTTGGTTAAATGCATTTCAGATAAAACAAGTCGCTTCAAGACACAAGGACAGGACTGACAGGTTCCTCTTAGTGAGTAAACTGAGTCACATTGAGTATTACCTGCACTCCTTCACACAATGATCTTACTTTAAGAGAAAGTTTTAAGTCTGGCTGTGATTTATAAATTAGTTTCCAATGTTTAAGATGTTATTTCCAGTTGAGCTGCTACCATTCCTATCAGCAGTAGTAGAGAATTGTCTTTCTAGCCTGTGTGGAGATTCTGGAGTCACCACTTACAAATGCTGCTGTTTCTACACCTATTTTTTGGAAACCAAAGCACTTTCTGCATTGGACTGAGAGCCATTCTGTGGATTGACACGTTAGTCAGACAGGGGCCCTGTAGACACTCTTCCTAACAAGTTAATTAATTACATTAATCACATCTGCCTTTCTAATACCATTGTACCAAAGTGTTATCAGCTTCCCACTCCAGTCAGCCTGTGCAGTCCAAAACCAGGGAGTGGAAAAAAATTCACCAAACTATAGAAAGGCAACACATGTCTTACTAAAATTTGAGTGTGCATGGCCAGGAACAAGGAGGGAGAAGGTGCTTCTGTCCAGCTCTGGCAATACATCAGTGCTATGTACAAGGCTATGGGATGCTGACTGAAGAAAAAAGTTATTCAGCCTCCCAAGAGTACTGCTAATTTCCCAAGAGAGGAGAATGCAAAAATTCAGGAGAACTATTTCCTTTGAAAAATGTGTTAAAAGAAACCTAGGGCCCATTCCCCTGGAACAAGATTTAGGAGAAAGAAATATTTTGAATTTGAAGTTAAAAAATCTGAAAAAAGGTGCACGTTTTTACCAGTGATGATAATTAATTATAGGAGATGCTTATCAAAGGATGTGCTGGATTTTCTACCACCTGAAATCTTCCAGCAAATACTGGATATGTTAGTGATTATCTCATATTCAGCCAGAGGTTATAGGCAATGTTATGCAGAAAATCAGATTAGAAACTCATAATGGGCCCTTGTGACCATAAAGGTACATGAAAGTCAGTGGCACAAATTTGCAACAGTCAGTGATTTGGTTCAAGGCTGAAACTTCTAAATGCAGATTTCTGTTTTCCATTCTGAATGATGAAATGCTTAATGAGACAGGAGCTGAATTCTGGCTGCAGTTAGGTTGATGCAATTCCGGTGACTTCAGTGGAACGGCAGGATTTGATACAAGGACTTTTCAAACCTGTCTGTTTTGACAGAAGCATTATTGCCACTTAATCAAAAGCTTTTACCTTGAGAAGCTTGTTATCTCCAGCATTTATTGTGGAGACTGGACATTTTCTTTTTATCTAGGGAGGAAATAAGTGGAAATAAGCCTTATAAAATTATAAACATATCTGACTAGTTTTAGTGTGCCAAACACAAAAATCTGTTGTAAAGGGATATAAATATATGTTTAAGTAATCAAAAATAAATATCTTATTTCTAAAAAGCAAGCCCAAATTCACTGGCTACAGATCCTGGTAAGCTATGAGAAGTGCTTTGTTTGAGAAGGAGTTAGGATAATTCGTTCTCATTCTTTCAAGTTGCTATCCAACATACCAAGCATAATCCCACTACTTTACAGGTGGAGCCACATTGCAGCTAGTGACACAGACAGATGACATATTTATTAGCTTGTCAAAGCTTCCTCTGTTTATGGAAGACTCACCCAGCTAAACAAAACAGTCTGCTTCCCATTGGCTAATTGAGCTGGCCCCTGTTGAGAGCCTCAGCAAAGTGCTTGATGAGGCATAAAATGATGATTAATTAATTTACTGCTCAGTTGATCATCAAACTGAGAGGTTTATGATTCTCACAGCGGTCAACACTCTCTCTTCAATGTGCAACAGCATGAGCAGCCTTCACTCTGGCCTGCTGCTGCCTTTGCTATGACCTGAGATATGGTGGCTTAATTCAGGGGAAACGGGGAAAAATTAAGAGAAAAGTTTCAAAAGGGATGTACACAGCAGCCTCTTTCAGAGAAGCTTGTGAGTGCCAGAATGTTTCTCACAAAGGGGCTTTTCATATCTCAGCATTAATAAAAGCTACTTTGCTGGAGTTGGTAGACTGGTTGGTTGGTTGTTTTGGTTCAGTGAATTAGATAAGAAACCTCCTAAAAATAAGTTTCTTCTCTGATTACATGACTAAAATTTAGAATTAGAATGAAGTTATATAGACACTATAGGACTCTCTAAAGGACTTAATTGCAGGTATAAGTGTGCTAGAAGAGATCCAAATGCTAGTAGATAAATTGAGTGGGGCTCTTTTATTCCTAGAGAAGAATTTTAGTAATTTAAAACTCCTTACAAAGGAGTTGTACAATTCTTAAGATTTGTAGGTTTAATATGAGGCATTCTATGTATTGTGGACAGCATATTTAAAAACATTATTCAAAAAGCACGTTTTTCCATTTGTATGCAGTTGCAGCTTGTGTGCACTCACCAACTATTTTGCATATGTTTTTATGTGCAAACTTCTAAATATTTGCACTTAGGCTAATATTCTGACTAACTTTCCCCTGAAAGTACCCAGTTTATTGCTAATGTGGAGACAACCAAATTCTGCTGTTACAGTCATGTAATTCTAGAATAATGGCAGTTGAATCAATATACATACACGAAATGAACTGAATCCTGTGGAGAGGCATGTTCTATACCAGCCATTTGGTTTGATTTTACATATGATCTAGATGGTGGGATAGGTATAGTGGCAGGTATACGCCAATGCAAACACATTTAGAAGTTTCTTTTATCTCTATTCTGTAACACTGTCCCAGCGTTGCCAGACATACTGGAAGACCCAATGAAATGTCTAAAGGCCTGAGCATTTCCCTGATTGGGAAATAAATGGTTTGTCAGTATAATGGGAATAGAGGGTCAGTTTGCATGTTAAACTTTTCACCAACTATGTATATACCATCCTCAGACAGTGATCTGGCAAGACATAAAGTGAAGCTCTTTAATATAACTTCATTCTTTTTACTTGTCTCAAAAGAACAATGAGAACAATAAGCAAGTGCAAAGGGGAAGTGACATCCATTGTTTATGAACTGTGTTTCCTTAACTCAGCCTATAGGAAACTTCCTCTAGCATGGATAAACCACCAGGAACAGCCTCTTTTTCTCAGAAAATTAGTGTACAGAAACATTAGTTTGCACATTTACATGGAATATGTTCTAGTATGGGAAAAAAACTCAGAAAGAGACAGAGCTACAAAGCAAATAAATTCTTGATAGAGTTATTTGATGTCAAGAAAGGGAAAAGAAAACTGTGAAAGATAAGATGAAATATTGTGTTCCAAGAACCTGCCCCTTTGTCAAGGAATAGTAGAAGTCTCACTAAACAATCTAAGTCACAAAATTACAGGGGCTTATTTAAATAAAACACTTTTTAAAACAACTCATCATTTAGAAAAAAACATGTTAAAAAAACTGTAGATGAGAAGTTGATTCCAAAATATTTAGGATCAAAAATGGAAACGTATTTAGTGTGAATATTTGTGATGATGCGGCAGAGCAGGCTTATGGTGAATCTTCAGTTAATTAATTATATATATATGCTGTGAGTCTTTAGAGGTTGAAGGCCTCTGAAAATGGGACTATGATGTTACACAGATTGTATAAGATGGAGCTCTGACAACAAATTTCAAAATCATTATCCAGCCAAAGAGATAACTCTGCTGTTACCTGCTGCTTTATGCTCATGCTTCCAGATCTGCAAAGCACTGCTGAAGATATCTCATGAGGCGGGATTTAGTAACTTGCCCAGACAAGAATGTAGGCAACAAAAAAGGTAGACTTAACTCTGCCATGATCAGAGATTTGTTGTTGGCTGGTTATGCCTCTTATAGGACTCTTTTGTTCTACTTCATGTTGCTCCTCTGAGTAAAAGTAACCACAGTATGGAAGCTCTACAGCTCTATCTGCAATGGACATTTTTTGCATAAAAACCTCTCCACCTCTGATCTTTCTGATTTTTCCCCACTGTTCTATGTCCAATCATGATCTAAAATTCATCATTCTGTAACAATATCTGCTTTCTCTCATACTTCTTTTTACAATCCCCTTTTGAGGCTCTATATAAAGATGCATAGTGCTTCATTTTTTATAGCTTCATAAAATGTAATGGCAAAAAACCCATTAGCTAATCTGGTTGACTACCTTTGAAACAAGGGCTGTAGAATTTCACCTGGTTATCCTTGCACTGAGCTGAATAATGTGTACTTGACTGAAGTGTATCTTCCAGATGGATATCTAGTTTTGATTTGAAGACATCAAAGGCCACTTCCCTGACAGTTTTGAGAACATCAAAGAGCACTGAGCTTATGGAAGATAAAAGAAAAATGAGCTAATTGCCTGGATGCTAAAGGGAAATTTACAGCAAATATTTTGGTCCTATTCTGGCTTTTAAAAGTCTGGCTTTCTGGAAAGGCTACAAGCCATTACTACACACATATTTTCAAATGGCTTTCTTTTTTTTGGATTGAGACCTCACATGGTAGAGAAACTGCTCTTGAGGAAAAAAAAAAGGAAAACTGCCAGATCTAGCATAGTTTAACACTGGCGAGTTTTGTAGAGGATAGGCTGAAGGAGAAGAAGACTATCTGCCTGAATCTGAAAAAAGAATATATACTCTCTTAATTAAATTATAAGATGGGGAAGGGGATGGGGACGGAGACAGGGAAGGGGAAGGGGTGAGATCATAATTCAACCATCTCAAAGGGATGTATAACGTGCTTTTAAACACTGTTTTCCTTTCTCACTCTGTCATAATAAATAAAGCTTTATATGATTTCCTTCTAATAAGTGTTTTCTTTTCTTGTTCCTTACATTTATATATTAAATTTTACTTTTTTCTTTAATATATCACATGTTCCACTTTCCTACTAGAAGAAATGAATAATGCTAAGAACACATTTCTGACTAATTTAATTAGCTAGTAATCTTGTAGATCAGACATTTTTTCCATGTAGGAAGATTCAAATTATATTCAAATTAACAATTTGCATCTTAGTTTTGGCCTTTTTTGAGACAATTCAGTTTTGTGCTTGGGTAATTAACTCACACTTTTTTAATGTTCTTTTACTGAAGTAAAAGTTAGTTCATCAGAACTAACCATCTTCAGTAGTAGCTTGAACTATCACCTATTAGCATGGGCACAACTCTATTTGCTAGCTTGAAAATACTTGATAAATAGAATTCTGAAAGCAGATTGAATTATACCATTGAAAGAATTAAAGAATTAAAGAATTATCAATATTGTTCAAACCAGAATCAAGAATATTATAAAAAAATTACGTTTCACAGAGTGAAAATACATGACACTTAAAATAACAGGAGAGTTCCCTAAGAGCATGCCTGGGAAGAGTGTAAAACTTTTCTTACATGCTTATTCATAGATTGGCCTCGATGAACAATTACTCACTGTAACAGTTACAAAATAAATTAAAATGAAGTTTTTTACTTGGTTTTGCACTAGGACATTTTATTTTCACAGAATATGATGATCCTTCAAGAAGGAAACTCTCACAGTACTCTAATACTTCATAGTTTACCACAATGATCTAAGGAGAGCTCACATTAATTACAAATAACCATTGTTAAATCACATTTTTCTAGCAGTAGGTTCAGCCATGGGGTATGGACAGCTCCTGGAAGAACAAACTCCCTCACAATCTTTTCCAGGCTATGTTCCTATAATGTAGGAACATGCTTTATCTGTATCTCCTGCCCTCCAAGTTTGGAATATTCAAAAGGCCATCATTGACTTAATCTGACACTTCCTGTCCACACACAGGACAGTGTCACAGTGCAACCCATGCCTGCTGAGAATCAGAAAGGACTTTGACATATTTCACTGAACCTGAGAATTTTTCATAGGCACACATGTGGATATAGGTGTATGCATTTCTCTTTCTATGTATGTGTAAATAGATTATAGCACAAATGTTGTTGTCTTGGATCTGTAATTAAGTAATTGTAATTGTAGTTAATGCCACTGAATTATTTTATAAATGTTAAGATCAATGGTTAAGTGCTACCATACCCTTTTGCATATTTTTCTTTTTGCACCCTTATCCTTTTGCATCCCTGGTGTCCATGTGAATCATTCCAAATTGATTCTAATCTAATTTTCTTTTGTATGTTTCATCCAGATAGTAAGTAAAAGAATGAGCCTTGACATTGGACATAGTAAAGCTGTTCCTTCACAAATTCATATTGAAACCTGCTTTTTGCCAATACATTTTATGGTGATTAAGCAACCAAAACCCTCATTTCACATCAACATCCTCTCCAATATAACCTTTAGTGGGTTGAAAAAAGTCTTCCTCAGTCACTGAACAAAACTACTTATTCATTAAGATATTTAACCCATTATTAATTGTTTTGTTGGAGCTGACACCAGAAGAAGTGACAAAGAAGAAAAGGCAGGAAAGACACACCTCAGTCTCACTTGGGAAGCACTGTGATGAAATCCACAGGGACAGGTCATGGATTCTGTTAGGAAGGAAAGAGTAGGATGAGCAAAATGAGACCAGAAGTGAAATCCATTGTTACTATCATAAAGGACTGTTCTCATGCCGATCTGGAAAACAATCCCAAACCCCAATATTTGGTATAGAAGTGATCCTGCATAGAGTTTCCCCAAAAAAGACTATTTCACAGGTATTCATGAACTGTGAATTGAACCTGCCACACTCCTTTCTATTCCTGTATTTCTATGGAATCTGTAAGAAATCATTACATGAAACTAAAATCAAGGCATGCAAATAGTGACGTAAAAACCTATTAACTGAAGTAGATTTTAGATAATCAGCTGACATATCCAATTGCTCAAAGCATGTCTATTGCACTGAGTTTCCCAGTCTTCTTATTCTCTTTCAGTAAGATCATCAGGATAAGGATGACACCTGAAAATTATAACAAGAACACTTTCTAAGTTTCTTCTCTATTTTTCTTAAACAATATCAGTCCATGAACCAGGACTCCAAAAGGCACAATGCAGTAGAAAATTTTGTTTCAGAAACTGTAAAACTCACCTACATTACAGACAGAACATAACAGCTCTTTCCAGCCATGAATGCAGAGCTGGTTTAATAAACAAAAGTTTTCTTAAACAGATGAACACCTTGCTGTGAATCACCTTATTGTATCAAGAAGACACCCTAAGAGTCCTTGAAAGATTTTCAGGCTCTGGTTCTGATGATCTATTTGTAATTTCAAGAAGATTTGTTTGGAGTTTTTTGCCTGTAGTTTCATTAACTACCTGGTTAATGAATTTTTCCTCCCCAGACACCTCTTTTTCTTTTTCTTTTTCTTTTTCTTTTTCTTTTTCTTTTTCTTTTTCTTTTTCTTTTTCTTTTTCTTTTTCTTTTTCTTTTTCTTTTTCTTTTTCTTTTTCTTTTTCTTTTTTCTTTTTCTTTTTCTTTTTCTTTTTTCTTTCTTTTTCTTTTATGACAGTCAAATCACAAGTTTTTGGTTTTTATTCAAATATCTTCTTCTTGCTGTTTTAAGAGTTTGAATACACCAAGATGCATTTATTGTCAGTAACAGAAAACAACATTCTCTCTATATATAATTATAAAATTAAGTTTAGTTTCAGTAAATCATGAAGTTTCCTCACACAACCAGAATATGAATTAGATATGTTTAGCTTTAAAACCCTCCTCACCCATTTTCTAGCATCAGACTGAAAACTTTTATTTTTTTAAGATAAATTTGTTCCTTGTAATTTAACATCCCCTCAAGTGTAAATTTTGGCAAGAATTTTTGTTTTTCTTTGTTTCACACTTTCTATATTTATTTAAACCACAATTAAAATGATAGTGAATGCAATTTTTTTTAAAGTCACTGTCTTTGGGAACCATCTTGGGAGGTGTTTACTAAGACTAGGCCTACATATTTATCACAAAATAAATTAATATAAACTCTAAATCAACTCCCATGAATTCAGTTAGACATCAAATGAGATTGCCAAGGCTTTAAAAAAAAAGTTAAAAGATCAAAATATTACATTTAAGCTTAACACTTCTGCTGAATACATTTTTCCCCTTTTTTTCCCCCATAAATATTTATGTTTTCATTCTACTTTTCCATGATCCTTTTAAATAGGAAAAAAAAATCCTAAATAATCCTGGTTAAAATAAATCAGATGCCAAAATTTTTCACAGCTTCAAATTAATTTTTATCTACATATATTTTGAGCATCAATCACCATAAATTTCAAGAGAGTGGGTAGGACTTGAGAGTTACAGCTCCAGGTAGCAGAGCTTGGCTATGCTCTACTGTCAGAGGCATGGATACTTTCACAAAAGTAAGTCTTAAAAGACCTATCAAAGCCAATGAAATAAGAAAACAAATAACACTGTAAATTGAAAAGAATAAGTGTAGTGTTTAATGAGTACTTATAGACCAATAACCTGCAACTAATGTAACTATAGATTTTTACTTTGGCTATTCACAGCTCTAAAAGGCAGTCATTTGAAGCTGTACAGAAAATAGGGTGAAGTGATGGCTAACAGAAATGCATTTTATTAAAAACTAAATTAAAGAAGACTAAATTGGAAGTAGATGAAAAAGTCAGCTTAGTTTAATGCAGCCTTGGCTATTTGTATCATTCAGACTTGATGGTCTTTTAGCATGTAACATTGTGAAGGTCAAAATATCAGAGCATCATTTTTGCCATTGCCAGCATTTCTACCAGAAACCACATTTTAGTTTGATACTTCTTACAAATAACCTGTAAGCTAGAAATGCCCTTTAATGAGCAAGCACCTGACCTTCTAAAGCCATCTAGTAGCAAGCACTGTACATTACAAACTGTACACTCCTTATGTGGAACTGAACTGAAAACATCTTTATTTTTAATGGATACTAGTCCACCAAGGATAGGGCACTTTTTTGTTTTAAGTAAGAGGTCTCTTTTTAAATAAATGGTCTTATGCCTTTTATACAAGAATATAAATAAATTTTCTGCCAGAATTAAGGGGAGCTTAGAATTTCAAGATGTAACCATAGGAAAGATCTATTAGACCATGTAGCCCAAACACAGGTTTTCTAAGGTGATGTAAACTGCTGATCATAAACACAAGACACGCTGCTCATTTATGAGATCAAATTGCAGGGTTTTTATCTGTTAATGTGATAAACTCAGTTCAGACCTTGCAGGGTTGACTAACTTGCCATTATAAATTTGTGCAAACCACGAAGCAAAACTGGGCATCATTTGTGTTACCAAGCCTCTCAGTATCAGATAAGCAAATAAATACCTGAGATAACAATGCAAGAGTACTCTGGTGATGGAGCCACATGTTGAAAAAATTGTATTTTAAATGCATTTTACATTTATTTCAGTGAACTTTTACTTAAAACTTTAATCAATAAAAACCAAAACCTCAAGAAAGAGATTTTATAAAATCAGCTATTTAGATTATTAAACCCAGATATTTTTTGGGAGTGAGGACTCTTCTTATTAACTTTCTGTGCACATTTATTGCTCTGGAGAATGTCTGTGTGTGCCTGCCAGGTGTATCTGGATGCCACAGAAGACTTCTTTACCTACAGAGCTCTGGTATACTTAGAAGGGCATGGTCTAGAGGGTGTTTTCTCATTAAACTTGCAAAGCTGCAACATGGAAAGCAGCTTGGGTTTCTCAGATCATAAAAAGTTTGTCTTTGCTATGTGAAAGAGAAGTTAGGCATCTCTGATGTTCAACAAAGCAGGAATGCAACTATGTGTTGAATATATAGAGGTAGAGTGCCTCAGCCTGCTGATGGGAAAGTCAAATTATAACTTAGCAGCAGCAGAACAATTGATTTGAGCACCTTACTTTGGACTCATGGGACTTGTGGTTTGGAATTTGCTCTCTTGACGAATTAAAAAAAATAATCCTTTTCACTCCCTACTGATATTCTGAAACAAAGAAACAAAAAGGGGTATAGGCCAGGCAAAGCACTGCTGGGAGTTCCCTTCTTATTTGTGCTACTCTAACGATTCAGAGTAAAATATTAATGTGTGTTCATATAGCACATTAAGAGAGAGGAAAGAGCCCATTTTCACACCAATCACCTTATCCCCTTGAGAACATACAAAAATATTAGAAGATGCAGGATTTAGGTGCACCTTCCCTCTGACAGTGAGGTTTGTTGTCAGGCAGTCCTGACATCACTTTGGAGTAGTGATGAAAAGTGGACACCTGACCAAGTTTCCTCAGGGATAGTGCTCAAGGAATCACAATCAAAGCCAGAATTCCTGGGGCAGGTTGCCACTGCAGCTATGTCAGAAGAGATGATCACCACTTTACCTCTCTCTGCTGTTACCACTGTAGTTTGTTTGCATTTTCTGAGGGTGGATACGAGGCAGGATTTCAGAGGTACTTAAAGAGGTTGACCACCCATGCCATGAAGAAGGAAAGGAAGAGATCTGAAAGTCCCAAAATGCTCTCTGTTGTTTCTTGGAGTTTTATCCATGGAAACCAGAAATATGTAAAGAAACTGTTTGCAAACTGCTGTAAATAATTCCATTTTTAAAACACATCAACATTTTAATAATAATATTACTTGCGTTTTTTTTCTTTCCCCAGCACATAAAATAGACAACGGTTTAGATACAAAAATAATGCAGTAATTCTGGATTTGCACATTTTTAATTCAGTCATGGCTTTCATCTCAGAGTTGCTTAGTATAAATCCTGGGGAGGAGAGAGAAGAAGAAACAAAAACCCTAAAAAATGAGCCATGCTCCACCCCTAGTACACTAATACAAAAATTAAGAATCAGAATATATTTTAAGCTATATAGCCACATGAACAACAATTAATTGATTTTTTAAATTGAAAATTTAAAAAACTTGAGAAAAAAAGTGGAAAAAATATAATTGAAATTAAAACAACCCCAAAGAAAGAGTGGGTATACTGCTCTTTGTTCAGAGGCCAGTATAGGAGATCTAAAGAACTTTGGAGTCTGAGCTTATTGTAGCTGTCCCTGTAGCTGAGTAACTTCAAGCTTCAGGGTACAGTGTAATTCAAGAATTGTTGGGTCAGGAATAAAGCTCAGATGTCTTCTTTCTCTGTAAGTGTGCTGTCCAGTAGGTTAGAGTAATTCATTTTTTCCCCTCCAGCTCCACTAATGTTGATCCCTCAGTGCAAACATAGCTTCCAGCACAATGACAGAGCACTTACTCTGGCAAATACTGTAAGTGAGTAATTACAGCTTTCACTTGAAAAATCTGTATTGCAAGATGAAAAGTGCTTGGGCAGAGACTGGCAGTCAAAATAGCAATGAGCCAACTTTTGTGTCCTATTGCATAGGAGGAGGTGACAGTAAAAACTGTAAAAACTGTTTTACACCTGTAAAACCTTGTGTGAATGAATTCTCTAATTAGCTTAAGTGTGTAAGAAGATTCAGGGCTGTGATTTCTGATATATGGGAGAATGGGGAGAATGATCCTTCAGTTATTCATAGTTTGATGTGCTGCGTTACAGATTCCTTGTTCAGTATCTAGTACAACCAACTTGTAATGCAGGGGAAGGTGGACAGAAATTCAGTTCATTAATAACTCTCCTCCTCAGAAACCAAATTCTATGAAGAGAAATAGTTTCCTGAACACACAAGTAAGGTGGAGGAAAGCTTATAAAATCTTATATAAATTTACTCAGGCCTTCAGACTGGTCTTGTCCCTAAAGCATATCCTGAATTATTCTTTTCAAATCTGTTCATTCATAATTTGGCCAGGTGCTACAAACTCCTCTCTTGCCTTGGTATCTGTAAATAGCTTTATCAGCTCCTCAGATAAAATATTAGCCCTTGGGATCTTTTTTCTTAGGCACCTATTTCTTCATCTTTGACCAGATCAGGAACTCAAGAAGCTGAATTTAAAAAGTCTTTGGTATTCCTGTTGTCATAAGACAGAGAATACTTATCATTCTAGCCAAGTGTGCCTCTCAGAGCAATTCATAAAGTTGTGGAGCTTGGAATAGCTCCCAAAAAGCCACATCCAGTAGATATAACTAACTTCAAAAGCAGGAAGCTGAGAGAAATGTAATAAACTTTTAATGAAATAGATTTTTTTAATGCCCAAACTGCTTTCTTGGTTTATTTTCCTGCAGTGTAGTCTAATTCAACAGTGACCCTTACACTGACAGAACAAGATTTCAATAAGAAAGAAAGAGCAAATAACTTCTAAAATCTTGTACATGAAGATATAAGCGGAATGGTCTCCCTGGAGAAATGGTGGCAGCACCAAGCCTGACAAAGTTCAAGAAGAGTTTGGACACTGTTCTCAGGCATGTGGTGTGACTCTTGGGGATGTCCTGTGCAGGGCCAGGAGCTGGACTCACTGATACTCTTGGGTCCCTTCCAATTCAGCTTATTCTGTGATTCTGTGGCACAGGGAAATTAAAACTCAAAGTGAGCTTCAAGGTGCTGAGGGTGGGAATTGAGGGAAGGGGAGCAGTGAGCAATGGCAGGGATTAGAGAAGGAAAAATGAAAGGAATCACAGGACTTCCACACAAGCTTCCCCATAAGGCTTCACAAACCAGGTATTGTCCCACTCCCTCCTCCGCTGCCCTCCTTAGCAATATGAAGTCATCACAGCTAAATCTACCATCATAATGCCATTTCTATAAATGCAGATGTTGTAAGGGCAGGAAATATAGAGTTCATGGGTATTCTGAACCTAACTTGAAGGAAACATTTGTAAAGGCTTTGTTTTAGTGTAAATAGTGGAGTTTTGCATACCTGTGAATATACACCTGTTCTGTTTTTTTCCATAGGGTCACAAAGGAGTCAATGCAACACCATCCTTACTGTATAAATGTTTCACAATAAGTTTATTCATGATTCATAAAAATTTTACATTATTTTACAAATTTTACCCAATGTGTGCACTTAATATTCAGAAAAATAAAAAGAGAAATAAAATCTATTCAAGATAAACTTTCTTCTATTTCTTAAAACTCCAAAGGACTGTTTGCTTTCTGAAATCTGCCTTATTGCTTAATGACCAAAGGCAGAAATAGCTTACCACCACAGACTGGTGTTGCCAAAGCATCATTGTGCCATAAACCTGTAAACCTTTATTATGGTAAAGAATGTGGAAAGGTATATGGGAAAAAAAAAAGAAAGAAACAATCAAAAAAACCCAACAACAACAAAACCCCACCAGTTTGCAGTTATAATGAAACAAACCTGCAGCCCAGTAAGACTTTTAATAGAGAGTACCCTAATAGTGCTTCTTGGTCTTCTTTTCCCAAGAGAAATAGACTTCAAATGCCTTCAAAGAAGAAACTTAATGTAATGCAATATATTTAGAAGAGAGATACTTAGATAGCCCAAACAACTTAGGACTTCATAGGTCGGTTCTGTCCTAAGTTCCACTGCTTGTATCTTCTTTTTAGAAAGACAGACCAGCTATTTCATCGTTTTAAATTTTACTAAGCTGCAACTTCATTAAAAAATGCAGTCAAAATAGGGTTATTGATTACAGGTTTCCCCAAAACAAGCTTTATTTATGGCCCCAACTGGAGAAATTTCTATATGAGTGACTCTTCTGCTTTTCTGATGTCAATATATGACAATCAATATTTTACTCTTCAAGATGGCTAGAAACATTTAATTTTTGAAGGATCTGTAAAGCATCTTTATGCTGTATAGGTATCTGTAGTGATATTTTGAAATATTTTGACTTTGTGAAACTGTTTTCAAAAAGTCTTGTTTGCATACATCTATGTGTGCATATGAATATATTTGAAATAATAAACAACAGAAGCATAATAAGATGAATTATATTCTATGAATAAAATCCACATTTGTGTGCAAGGTAACCCAACATAATGTATTTCTATTGTGTATACTATACAGTTATTACCCATTTATTTATTATAATTTTTGTATCTGTGTTTCTTTTTTCTTACTCTTTCCTTAAAAAATGAAAATGTTGGGTTTTTTTAACTGAGCATGATATAGAAAATGATTGGTCATGCTTGTGATACCAGGTTTATCCATAGAATATCCATAAATATCCTAATATTTAATTTATTTTGTACACAGTTTCTGCTTGAAATAAGGATTTGACACATTTCCAAGAAGGGAGTTTCTGATTATTTTTTCTGTAGATTCCCAGCAGAGAAAGACAAAGAGATTTATTATAAGAACAGACTGACACAGCTCATGGCAAGAATGAAGAGCAGGTGAAGAATTTCTTAAACATTTAAATAATCAGAGGAGCATTAATGTGCAAAGCACCCTGCATCTATTGGAATTACTGTTTCACTACACACTTTAAAAACATCACAAAAGCTTTTATGTGTCCTTTATGCACAAATATTTACACTTATGCCTGTGTGCATCTCTATGAGTGAACACGAATGGAAGGGTAGCTCCTGACACATATGTTTGCTTCCTGCAAACACTTCAGAATGTAAACTAACTAGCAAGAGTATTTACCAGTTCAAAAACCCCACATGAGAACTGCAGGATATGGAGACTGGCTTCTTAATTGCAGTTATGCAGCGTGACAGTCTGATTCTAACTTTTACATATGCACAATTAACTAACAGCAGGATCATCCCATCCTTCAGCCAGTCTGGTCAGCTGCCCAGAGATGCTAAATCAGAGGGGTGGTGTGCCTGGAGCACTTTCCAACACAGCCTCTGTTACATTGCTTGTTAGCTACTCACATACAAGGGAGAGAATTAACAGCATTGTTTTTTCCACAGTAATAATCAAGAGAACTTGGGGAAGGGCTGGGTAACTATCCTGGCACACTGGGATGGTTTGTGTCAGATATTCAATGCTGACAAAAAAACAAACTTCATATCAATAAGCAACAGGCCTAAGGATTAATCAGAAAAGACAAGGAAATTGTTGGAAGGATAGAAAGGGATGATTATGGTTTGGGACTGGAGATCTAACACAGAAAGCAGCTTTAGGACGCATCACAAAAGCTTCTATAGACATTCTTGGAGATTTTTTGTGGCAGGCCAAAACCCATGACACAGTATTTGCAGCAAGACAGAGCAGAATTCAGCTTTTATGATAACTAATTTTGGAAATTAATCACAAGGTTATCATTGTGATTTTGTTTTAGAAGTCTATTAAAACATGCTGAGCTAATTGCTCAAGTAGACGTTGGTTCTTATTAAGTGACCGAAAACACAGAGTCAAAGAGAAGTAGACTAACCCATTTGTGAATTATGATGAGGCTTGCATCCAAAAGGCTTTGGAAGGGAATAATTATGAAACATCTGTCATTTCATCATAGCAGTCTGTCTTCAATCAAAGCATGTTGTAAATAGAAGTGTTCAGAAATTATCAAAGGAAACAAAGTTTTGTCAAAAATGCTACTTCATACAGTCTGAAGCCTTTCATTTAAAACATCTTGGGTTCCAGTGGGTTTTAGCAAACTCAAGACAGAGTTCAAAGAGAACCCTGCCTGGATTCCTGCAGAGTCTGCCTGGGCTGTGGACATTGGAAACAGCCACCACAGGTCAGATCAAAACTAAATTAAAAAGAAACTTCCAGTGAACTTGGAATCCCAGTTTTGGGCCAGTTTTGCCTATGAGATATTTTTACTGCTATTTTAAAAAGATACCTAGGAGCTACAGCTCTGGAGTGAGTTTTTTATAGAATAGATTTTTATCTTCAAGAACAGCCACATAAATGATTTAAAATTAGAAGAATATGACTAACATTCACATTGTTCTCCTGCTATAACCTCTAAAGAGTCTCTGAAATTAAAACAAATTAGCCTACAAGTGACTTTTAAAGAAAGCACACATTAAATATATATATGGAAAAAAATAAATCTCCTGATGTAATGATTACTGCCTTACAGCACTTACTTTGCTATATCTGGTGAATTTTGGAAAAAAAATCACATATTTAGTGCTCATTGCCAAAATGTAAAGGGAAAACATAAATTCATGCGCACATAAATTGTGAGTACAGTGATTTTACATAAATATGCTCAGGTTCATTATCTATTTAGGAGACAAAGGTATAAAATGTATAAAATCTCAGAAGACATTCCATACTTTGATTTCATTATAATGTTTTCAGGTATGTCTTGATACTATTAATAAAGTGGTTTAGGGTTGTAATATATATAGACTATGTCTATAATACATAGGTATGGATATTTAAGTATCACATTTAGTAGGCATATTTTCTGCAATACAGAGCACTCGGTGGTGGTAAAAGCATTAAAATATGTTTAGAATACCATTACATTTTTTTTCTTCACCTGAGTAACTAACAAACATATTAAGCATAAAGGGTTTACATATGTTGTTGGAATGTTTCCTGCCTCAGATCATGCTGGCATAGCACATCATGCTAACATAGGAAGAGTCAGTAGACTAACTGAAGGGCACTCACCCAGGCAAATGTTTTAACATTATCATCTTGTGCAAGATACCTAACACAACACTGTCTTTAAAGCTCATAAAAGTTTTCAAATCGTTTTTGGAATCTAGATTTTTTTCTGAGCCCTTCTGTCTGCACTAAAAATAAGAACGGTGGTGTGTTTCTTATCAACTTATTTGAAAGAAGAATCCTATTGAAAACTAAACTCATTTCAGTTACATGCTGAAATGATTGTGCTAAAGGGCCTTACTGTATAAATGGAGCACACAAGCCAAAAACAATACAAACGTTTAGCTGCTGGCTTTAGCCAGGCTCGTTCAGTGCAAATCATAATTGCTTTAGGACTTTCTGAATCCACTTTTGAATTCAAAGCTTCAGACAAATAATTGGATTTCCTGAAAACATGCTGAGCTATGTTGCTCTCCCTGTCTTGCTTCATGTCCTCAGGGCTCCAGTCTCTGCTTTATATCAAGCTGCACCTAGTAGGCTAATTGGAGGGATGGGTAGATCACTCTGCATTAACATGTCCATCTGTATTAAATAAAATCTCTTCAACAGTCTTTGTCATTTTCACCAGAATTATCACTTCAGAGCTGAAAAAACAGGAAATCAAGTGTCTGTGTAATTTACCAATGGCTCTGGTGTCTTAGCCCTGTAGACCTATGATCCAAGTCAATTATATTCTAGCTGACTTATTTTTACAGTACTTTGACATTGTATACTCACTTCATGTGTCTTGCTGACTGCAGGGCAGCTCTAAATATGCTCTGGGCTATCTGCCTAGACATTTCTTGCTCTAGGTAAAGTACAGTTGAAACACAATTTGAGTTTGATCTGTGGGGCTTGTAAATATGTAATATCAAAGATTAAGCCCTTCAGATTCCCAGTATTGTGACAGGTGTACAAAAGGTATCATATTAACAAATGAGGTGCGGCTTTTTTCATTGTTGTTGTTTAACATTAATAGCAGATAATAAGCTGGTGACACTTTTTTCCCCATATTTTTTTAAAAATGAATAATCAATCTAGAGTGGCTGCTGAGACAAAAACAAAAACAAAAAAACCAACAAAAACATAAAAAACCAAAACAAACAAAAAAAAAAACAAACCACAAAACAGAATAAAAAAAAACACCTCACATTAATTGCTGATGATATGTCTGGGGTCAGGTTTGAACTAAGAGTCCTCCAGGCCTTGCTGTGTTCAGATTCTGAAAATATTTGCACCTTCTTGCTGACCTCACAGTGTTGGAAAACACTAAACCCCAGCACTATGAGAACACAGTATTCCTCTAAGGGAGGTTTGGATGGCTCCACTTAAGACATTCAAGGAAATGGCGTAAGAATGCTGACAGACATTCTTGTCTTGTGGCTCACAGTTTGATCTAGTGCTCATTCCTTAGCATGTTACTTGCAGCCCCATTTGCCACAGTTACCATCTTTACCTTTTTTTCTCTCCTTTCTGTTTTTAAATATTTCAGACAATGGCAACACCCCTCTCCAGCATTTACAGAGAGCATCTATCTTCTTCAACCTGTCTATTAGCTTGATGGTGTTTGACTTACAGTCCTACTTCTTTGAGAGCTTTTTATTTTCTTTTTTTTCATGAGTTGTTTATAAAGGTTTCTGTGTTCTTGGATTCTAACATATTTTTCTTCCATGATGGCAGGAGCCATTTTGCATAGCTGCAGCAGAAAAGTTGCCAATACTAAAAAAAAAAAGGATGTATTAAAATATCAGTGTGCAGAAGCATATATATCTGACAGTAGTTTCCATTTTATTGCTCTTCTGGTCTGGGTCTGGGATAGTTTGTTGTTATTTTTGTCTCTTACAATTTATTTGTCATGATATATCCTTAGAGTATTACAGGTTAAGACCACAGGAGCAGTGCCAGAATCCTGTCTCCTGTCAGTGGCTAGGAGAGGGAGCAGGGATACTGCCATCTCCTTCCCATGAAACTGTATGTATCAGCAAACTACAAGTCACTTCAGGGCTTACCCTCTCCTCTGTGCCAAATCTGACCACAACATAGTCCCCTTACAGACCCTTTTGAACTCCACAAATTACTTCTCTCCAAGTTGAAAAGTGACTATACATTTTTTTTTCTCTGTCATATTTATTAGTGAGTTTGTATTTATGGAGAAACTTCCTTTATTTTGCTAAGGCTACTCACTTCCCTTCACATCCCACTTAATTCAGGACTTCCTCCTCTGAGAGCAGATCCTCAGCAAGTTTTTCTTTTGGCACTGTGGATGTTTCTTACTCTTGGTTTGGCACAGCTGGGGCATTGTTACAGTCTCTGCCAATTATGGATGGATCTTATTACTGAGGTTAAGTTTTAACCCACCCATTCTCACCATCATTCGAAGATGTGTAATAATTTTGACAAACCTTAATGGCCATTCCAGATGCCCATTTATTGTGGAGTGACCCACAAACTATCACATTACAAATGGTCACAAAAACCTACTCACCATCTGTGATGATGGTGGAGTTTTGTATACAACTCCTGATATACAAACCAGGAATTTAGTTATACTTCATAGTAGAAAAGTTGGTCAAACATGGAATTGAATTTGAGTATTAAACAGAATATAGCATCTTACATCTTTAAGAACTGATATCTTTTTTTCAGAAACCAAATTTAGTCTGATGAAGAAACCCTCTGTGAAAAATGTAGTTGTAACCATCTGACTACAGTTTCATGTGTAATTATTCCACTTTATGTACAAGTAAGAGATAATAAGATGAAACAGAAAAAATACATCTGAATCTCAACACACAATGGGAGGAGAGGTTGAGGAGAGGTTCGGAGAGGTTCGGAGAGGTTCGGAGAGGTTCGGAGAGGTTCGGAGAGGTTCGGAGAGGTTCGGAGAGGAGAGGAGAGGAGAGGAGAGGAGAGGAGAGAAATTGTCTAAGAGTCCTTTTCTTGGAAATCAGAGCTGCCCCAAAGTTTGGCAAAGCTTTCCTTGAAACAATGGAGGGCAGAATTAGGAAAGATAAATCAATTTTACTTTAAAAGAACGAGCTATTTGGTGAGACCTGGAGTAATTCTGATTTTTTTCACATAGTCCATCTTTGTTTACCTTTGTGTCAGTCTAGCAAGGATTTTGACTCTATTTTAGTGGTGCATAAAGAATTTCCTGTTTGC
>VXBR01007020.1:324849-356317 GCA_013400215.1 Cisticola juncidis | reverse complement strand
AAAAAAAAAAAAAAAAACCCAGAAAAATAAGGAAGAGGAAAAAAATAATAGCTTTTCTCTGCTGAAGACATGATGTTCCTTTCTCTCCTAGATGAAAAGCAGTTCTGAATCATAGCACTGTTCTGGGAGATAAAGCCAAAGATGTTCTAAGGGACGTGCTTGTGAGGGCTGGAATCTGAGATGAGAAGATGAAAGCATTGATACCATCCCAGGTTTTGTCCACAAACTAAATTCTGGCTGTGAGATGTCACCAGTTACTGTTTTTAGAAATATGATGATGTGCTCTTCTCTAGGCTCCTGAGGCTTGCTCCTGCTCAGCAGGTATGGTTCAGGATTATGGGACACATACACAGATGGGCTGAGAGCCTTGTGAATTTTTCAAAGGAGACCATTTACAATCTCACTGCAAAAAATAGTGATAAACAATGATTCAGTAATGACTATTCTATGAGTCTGAATGTCACTTATAAAATCTGGGAGACAGCATATATATATCTTTGTGTCAGCATATATATATACCAGTGAGCTCTGCAAAGTAATTCCTGTGGTTTTTCCTTCCTATAGCTTTTTCCAAGGGTTTAGGAGATGAAGGTGGTGCTGACGTTCTTATGAGTCCTTCATAAAACAGTCTGTTCTCTTCCTTCTAGGTACAACATGTAGAGACAATTTCATGATTGGAACAATGTTGTTGTTTAACAAGATACCTGTTTAGTACCTACTGAACACCAAGGAGACAGTAAATCAAGGTCTTAAAGATTTTCTTTCAAGATTTCAGACTCAGATGCTTCTGCATTCAGTTAATTTCTTCACAACCATCAGGGCCAGAGAGAAACTATTTTACCAGATGTAAATAGAAATTTTGGAGAGAAACATGGCACCCTTAAATATATTATCAAGTCAGAGATATAATATAGGTGGGACAATTTTGAGCTCTGAAGTTAAAGAAGAATTCCTGAAGGACAGGTAAGACAAAAATCACTTATTTTAAGGAAAAAAAAATGGCAAAAGGAAAGGAAAGGTATCAGAGCTTTATAATGACACTGAGAAGAAGTCTTTGAAAAGACTTGAGATTTATTGATTCACCACAGTAGCTACAGAGAATAAAAAAGAAGAACCTTTGAAGCTGAAGGGAGTTTCTCTAACCACAGATCTTGTTGAATGTTTTTACAATGAAGCAAAATATTTTAAAAGGAGAAAATATGCTGATGGCATATTGTGCTGTCAACATGATGAAGGATTAAACTGGCATACAGGGAGAACTCAAATATCTTGAGACTGGAATCAATGGAAATAGAAAGAAATAATATTACAGAAAGTGGTCTAATGCTTTAAGAGTAATAATATGAAGAATTTCTATAACCTTTTAATTCTCCAACAGGAAATAACAGAGGAAAAGAAATATATGAGTGCAAGAGTTGTTCCCTTTAATAACTTGCAAGCATGCAGTACACTTGCAAAAGGTTCCATGCAGTGTATCTTGAGAGGTTTCCTTCAGCCCTTTTCTTCACTACCATGCAAAACATTAAAAGGAATTCAGAGAGACCTCTTAAATCCTGTGCCTTCTTCACGAACACAAACACACACAAAAAAATATTGACATTAAAACACATGGAGTGACAATCAGGGAAATGTTGGACCTAAATCATAACAGAAGCCAAGATAAGCTCTTTATGTGTAGTCTAGCAAAAGGAAGAGTTATAACTGTTATGCAAAAACATGTCAAGGAGTGGAGATAAACACTGGGAAGGAGAAGAGTCAGGTATAATAAAAGATGTTGTCCATAAAGGAGCAATGAGTATATAAACTGTCAATGACTTAAAATATCTACAAACCAGAGAGAAATTTTCTGCCAAAGAGGTTGGAATCAGTCCCTATCTAGCAGAACTGGGTAGTTAAATTTATATTTAAATATAAGTTCAAATATATTTATACATATAACTTTTTATATATTTATATATTTTAAGATAAATCTCGGTCAGTCTACACAAAATATTTTTATGTCAGGAGACAACTTGATAATGTGATAGCGCTTATTTGTTTCAATCTTGGAGTGTGTATTAATACCCTATATTGGCCAGTTAATAACATCAAAGTTTTAATTTTAATGTTTTCTAAAGTACAATAAAATTAAAATAATTAAGGGAACCTACTTACACCTTCCTCACAGGATATCTTCTATATGCCATGGTCTTATTTACTGGAAGTAAAATTTTCTGTATTTATATGGAGCAATGATTCCTAATACTGGAAACGAATAGGTCGAAATTAATTGATATCATATTGTAAAGAAGAATTTGGGCAAGGGATCATTGGATCTTTTACTAAGGTTGTGAGGGATTTCAGTTCAGGAGCAGAAATAAACATCTTGGATGATCATAAATAGTGAATACAAATTGCTACACTTCAGAAACAAGGTCCACCCACACCATTATCACACAGTTATAACAGATTTTTGCTTAAATTAAAGGTATTGACCTGTGCTAGTGATAATGATATATTGTAGAGGAGATATTTGTTTTCAAAGAAAACTCAGTCAGAATCAGCATATGGACATCAACAGCAGCTTAGGTTTAACAGGTACTCCTGGGGTACATGCCATGTCTCTTACACTCTGCTGTGGGTGGCTCAGGAAGGTCTTTGATTTATCCTAAAACAGGCTGTTTTAGGAGAAGTTACCATAGAAGTTAACATAGCATTTGGACATCAGCATCAGTGACTAAACTGAAGAAAAAGAAAGCAAGAGAATGAGGAGGAAAGCCTTTTTTCCCTCCAATCACAATTTTATTCAAATCAGTATCAACAATAGTAACAGTAACTACACACTAAAAGGAACTGGCAATTGCAATTTACAGTAAGAGTTAGAAAATGTAATTGCTACTGTTGACCTTGGACATTGCTGTGGTGCCAAGCAGTCCCTTTCAAGTACAGGACACCTTTTAACTGAGCAAGTAAAAGCTCTCAGGATTCCAGGAGATTTAAGCTTAAATATGCAGAACAAATAGTTCCCTGATGTCATTCATCATCAATTTTCCCCACCTTTTTTTGAGAGCAATGACAAGTATGCCAGAGCATTTTGTGTCTTGCCATTTTCCCCCTGAATTTATACAATTCTTACATTTTATTTTTCTTTTCAGATATCTTCTGTGCCTCTAAATTTTTAAGATATGACAAAATTCTCAGATGACTGTTACAATTATTTGTTGCTGAAGTATGACACCTACATTTTTCTGTGAAAATACCTTTAAAAATGGAAGAACTGTGCTGTCTGAAGTGACTAAAATCACTCCTATTTTACTCTGAATTCTATTGTTTCAGTGTCTTTTTCTGATATTTGTGGTACTGATTTCTGAATTACTTCAGTGGCCAGCCCAAATTTTATAAAGCAGTGTGATGAGTTTTTGAAGCACAACATCTGATAATAAAAATACCCTTACCCTCTAGTGTGAGCCCTCTGGTTCACATAACTTTTTGCACTGATTGTTAAAGTTTCATTTATATCTTGCAATTCCTCTCACCCACACTGCACTTGGCTGCTGCCCACCAGTGGTTCATTCTAGGGAATACATGAAAAAGAAAGAGCAAAACGTTATAGCCATTTTTATTACATTAATAGAAATAATATATGCCAAGGTTAAGATATGGTTAGCTACTTCTCTGTGTTAGAGAAAAAGAAGACAGTGAATATTACACAATTACATACATCAGGGAGTTCTTAATATAATTTTCTATGGTGGTTGTTAATTTTCTTCCAGTACAGATAACTTAATTTACCAGTACTAAGTGTTTGGTCCTCAATGCAAAATGCTTACTTGCTACTTTTTCTTTTCCATACTTTTCACTTAAAAATGGTATATGCATTCCAGTGGATTAGTGAGCTACTACCTTGCTTGTCTACCCTACCCGTTGCTTAAATGTTGGAAGCCATTTTACCCTTATATTTAGGCAAATATTTTAATACAGAGTAAACTAATAAACTTCCTAAACCTTACTAAACAGCTGTTTTGGTAGCTTTGTATATAATTGTGCCCATCAATCACCAACCAAATAATCTGGAGACGAAAACATTAAGTAATAAAAAGGCACATAAACATTTTACTATACAAATGTGTTAAGTCATATCAAAAGAAAATCAATTTTTATGTACAAGGAGAAAGAAATAAAATCTTCTTATATCTTTTTGTTGTCTAGAAAGAAGTACAGGAAAAACAAATACCTACTGCTTTAGGATAGCCTGGCTCTTTACTGTATTGCAATACAATTTATGATTTACATCATTCCTTCTATAGAAGTACATTGGAGGCAGGCAGAATGCATTTTATTTACATGAAATCAGAAGTATTTTGCAGTTTGCTGTGGCTTTCAAGTGTGTGATTCTTTTCAACTGCTGTTCCCATACTGAGAATTTTCTAGCATATGATGAACATGTATCATGTCTGGTTTGTTCCTGTGACATATGGTGTGTAACATTTTTCTTTTGGCTGGATATTTATTTGTTTCAACTTGCTTTGGAAAGATATCTGTGCCTTGGTACTTGTCATTTCCACTAAAATTTAAAGTAAATGCATCAGAGATGAATGATGGTGGCACTTATGGTGGTCTTTACTTCTTATAGATGTCATTTGATGGACTAAAAAAAAAAAGTTATGTACTGGTATATAATGTTATTTTAAAAACAGTAGAGCTATGATGAAACTTTGCATGGAAAAACTTACAGACTGAATTGAGGAAAAGTAAATTATGTATATTCAGGCAAATGAAACTGTGTGAGATGACTTTTAAATGTACCTTATAACCCAAACCATTCAATGGATTCTATGATTCTCAAAGTGATTTTTCCCTTAATGACAACAGTATCTGTGTTTCATTTATTTCATTCATGAACTGACTTCTTACAAACACTAGGCTATCCTAGGCATTGAAGGGGAAGACAAAGTCTGCATTATGAAAATATTAACTCTTCTGGGATCTGTGTTGTCTGAACGTTGCTTGCTGCTGCAAGCAGACACCAAAAAGATATGGAGAAAAAAAATGGGATACATATATGAGGAACTGAGACATGGAAGAGAGTTTGCCTGTAACTATTTCAGATATGTTCTGCCAGGAGGGATGTAAATCCTTTTCATTCAGTCAGCTTTCCTCCAGCACCATCGTGAGGAAAGCCCCCCACTCTCTCTTGCTGGTGAAGCTGCCCACTCCAGATGATGAGGGTGGATGTCTTCCTCTTATGCACTGACAGCAGCAATCCTCCAACAAAACATTAAAGCCGCTACTCAGCGAGGTGACCTAAGTCTGTGCAGTCTTAAATATGTGGTCTCTGCATCACGCAAGGGATCTTCAAGATATTTATTCCCAAATCCTCTGTAAATTCATTCAGAAACAGAAGGTTGGAGGATAAACAGGGGTACATCTACCATGTATTTTTTCCAACACGTGTGAAGGAGAAACCTTTTGTTTTCTGAATTAAATATTGGCTGTTATGGACACAAATATTTATGCTTGTGTAGTTACTGCATTCCATAAGACAGAGAGGGCAAAAGTTGGATTAACAGTCTAAATTCATTTACAGATGTCACTGGAGGAGAACTTTGGAAATAATAGTACATTACTTGACTGATACATGTGATAGAGACCTGTGTTATCTGAGAGGACATCTTAAATGTATGCAATATCTGTGAAGAATATTGACTTTGGATGACTCTTCACAGAATCTGGTGCTGGGTTCTCCAAGAATTGGTTAACTCCGAATTAGCATAGATCTGGCAAATTAACAGAAGGCTTTTGGGTTTTTATACAGCTTTAGATTAGGGTTGAATGATTCCTGAAATTTTCACTGTATCAGAATTAATATTTTATTACTCATGTTGTTTCTCTCAATTTGGTTGATGATTTTTTTCCCCACAACTGTAGAAATCTTTTCCATAAAAACATTTTTAACTTGAGGTAATTAAATTGTGGTTTACTGTCTGCTTCTGAGATGGCATAGTGTCTAGTAAATGTTAGTTTTGTTCATTTGATTTACTAAGTTTACAGACAATTTCTAACAATGTCCTTTCCTGGATAATTTCAACATATAGTATATACATTTCCCTGCCTGAGAAAATAATATATACATATTTATATGGATGTCACCAGACAACTTTTTAATTTAATGTGTCATATTTATTTATTTTATTTATTTAATTTAAAATGCCCACATTATTAGCAGTACCTGTATTATTTCACTTATAATTTTCTTTATGACATTTGAATACTTATTATGATTTGGATGTTCCTTTGCCAAGTCATATGGGTTTTTTCATATGTTTTTCCTTGCCGTTTCCATTTCAATGTTTCATTTTCCTTCTATAATATCAATTTTTTTGCAGGAACTTGCAGTCTCTTATGTATTCACTTCAATATGAATATCCTATTTCTGACATAATTCCAATAATTAATCTGTCAGGATTTTTGTTTTACCTCTCTATATAGTTCATATATACTCCTATTAAGACTAGGTTTTTCTCTCCAAACCATTTGCAGGTCTCGAATTCACTTGTGCACTGATGTCAAATTTATTTTTAATACATTTAATTTCTGTTTAATATAGCATTCCAGTCAACAGGCATGGTTTCTCTTGAACAGTTCCCACAAACAAGTCCTCTTCATTTATGTAGTTTCTTATATTTTCATAGTAGATGAAATATTCTTTCTCCAAATCCTCCAAATTCTGGACAATCTAATTTCTGTGGGGGATGTTAGTGGTGTCATTTCCTTTCTGAAGAATTCATAGGTTTTGTTTCTCAATACATACATTTTCTAAGTGTTGGAATGCTTTTGAAAAAAATTATTTATTGTGCCCATTAATGGTGGCCATTTGCAAAACTTGTGTTTCTGTGCTGTATTTTTGTGGTCTTGCTGTCATTCTGATGCTATTTGAAAATTCATCGTACTTTGTCTGTGTTTGCAGCTTGAGGGCCAACCCCATGTTTTCTTTACCTTTACCATCCTTTCATCAAAATCTGTCACCTGGTCTTTATACTTAGCTGGTTCATTCTGCTCTTCCAGTTCCTCCCACTGTGAATTCCCCTTGTGGTCAGCTTCTCATTTTTGACCCTATGAAGTCTTCTAAGGTCTGGTTTCAAATTAGGGATTTAATGGAAATAATCTCTTTACAGTTACATACTTCATTCAGTAGCCATACACAGTCTTCAAAAGCTTATTTTCTTGTTACTGTTTCCTGTAAAACAGCTGTTGGTGAGATTTAATGTGGCATTGTCTGGTTGATATTCTGGTTTCATGTTACCTGAAACAAAAACTCAGCAGGATCAGATAATTTTACAAATGATCACACATATTTTTTTTCCTTTATTATTTCACTTGTTTCCTTGAAGAGATTACATTCTTGTATCCTTTGTTTACACGTTTCTAGAGACATGGGCTTTTTAACAATCATTTGATTCTCCATTTACTTCCCCCTTTTTCCCTGATTTCTCAATTTCAAGACACTTTCTCTGTAATGCCTCCCAGTTCCAGTACCACACAGGGCTTATGCTCTTGTTGTTCAACCCTTTAAATATTTTTGTACAATCAAACTGACTGTTTAGTGGACAACAGGAAAATTGCAAACATTAATGGTGAGAAAAGGCAAGATCTGTGTGGCTCATTTCACTGTGTCCACAGAGGCTATGGGACCAGCCTCAGTATTTCCCTGTCATGCACAGTGCTGCCAGGTTCAACAGCTATTTATTTTCTGTGGGAGCACTCTAAAGACTCTCCCATGCCTTGTTTTCCCAGCCTTGCCAATAGTTTCCAGGCTGTTGTGGCTCAAGAGGCTGTCCATGGGTGGCACTGGATCTGTTTCACAAGGCCATGCTGTTGAACCCCTGCTGGGACTTTACACTCCACACCGTGCTTCCAAAACTCCTTTGAAATGCCAGGGTGCCTCTCTGTTATGGAGCTTTGGACATCAGACCGTGCCTTTCCCCACCATTCATACACAGGCATTTCAGGTTCACCTGCCTCACACTGCCTTCTTCCTTCCTTCATGACATTATTTCTAAAGTAGATTTTCCCATACTTCACTTGGTTTGAAGTGATATTTCATCCATGTCCCACCTCTGTTCTCTTACTCCATGTGGGTGGGAGAGGGATGACAGACAGCTTCCCTAGCAATTAAAATGCCCTTTGTGAGGATATGCAGGAGAAGGGCCTTGTCTCTGCCAGGTGCAAGAAAAAAATGGTATTATTTTTCATCCTGATCCAGGATGAGGACACCCCAAGACGGCAGATTTCACAGGAGATGGAGAGTCTGTCTGAGTTCCATTTGTCTCATTACTGGTCTAGTTCAGCAGTGCTAAGCCAGCATCTCCGGATCTGATGCCCCCCCGAAAGGACCAGTGGGAATATTGGGGTTATGACCTGCACACCTAGGCAAGGGGCATCTGGGTGTTTCTAATTACCTCCTGCCATTTCAGTGGGCAAAATATTTCTTCACCATTCCTCCTTTGTTATCCCTTCCTTCTCTTTGTCCTTCCTCCTCATCCTTTTCTCTCTTTACTATTCTCTTGCTGCCTGTGTGGACCTAACTTACACATTGTTCTCGCTCTGTGTATCTGTGTGATGACTTTTGTCCACTAGAATGTTTTGTTGATTTTGTTTTCTGGAATTTAACACGTTAAATTGTTTAACAAATAAATTCACTTACACACACTATGATGCAGAAGCTTGTATTTGGAAGCAAGGGGGAGGAGGAACATGAATTACCACCTTTAGCAGCAGCATGTTGTTAAATCAACTTAAACAGGAACCTTGGAAATACTGCGTTTGGAGAAGCCTGTGTAGGACAATGATCACCACACTCTGTCATGACTGCAGTGTGGGATGATGAACAAATGGACAGTTTGCAAGGTCACCCTGCTCATGGCAATGATTGTACTGCAGCTGAGGGCACAGAGAAAGAATGGCATACTGTTATTGACCACAGTCTGTGTCCTGCTGCCAGGGGACCTGCTCCCTTAATTCCAGAGAAAAAAACCACATGAGAGTCAAGGAGCTTGCGGCTGTTCCAAGGTGAATGATGCTGATTTAGTTTCTCTTTGCCAAAAGTCAGTGCCAGAGCTGTTTGTTGTAGTGACCAAGACACTGGGAGATAGCTGTGAAGGTGAAGTGTACATCTGGTCTCAGACGTGCATGAACCTCTGATTAGGCCAGTTTGTCACTATATCCTTCATCAACAGGGTGTTTCTTCCTCTTTACTAAGCTACTGCATAAATGCCTAGAAATCAACTTCCTTCAGTACAAAGCAGAATCTTAAATCCACTTGTGAGAAACAGTGGGGCTTTTCTTTTTGGGCTTCTGCAGTGGACTGGCTATTGAAAAAGCACACACTTGATAACAGAGTGTCAGGTGTTTTGATTGTTCTGTGGATTTTCTCAGCTTTTTGGCCATGGAATTCCTTGAGTTAGACTCCTTCCTAATTTAGTTCAAAATAATTAGGTCTTCTTCAGAAAGTGTGTTTAGAGCAGGCATACTCTTAGATGTATTATTAGGAGGTAACAATGACAGAACGAGGTCAAGGGCAGCCATTCAGCCAGTTGCCAAATTTATGTGGGGCAATTCAGTGAACAAATTCTCAGAATCCAGAAGATAGTCCAGCCTCTCTCCTTGTACTAGATAAGTTTTACTTATTTAACTTCAAAGTACCAGCAAACAGATATCCATAAATATTGTCAAAATTTGGTGATGATAATAAATTCTGCAATTCTATAAACAAAGGTGGAGTTCTCAGCTCAGTGAAACCTGAATTCATGATTGCAGTGCTCCATATAATTGAATCTGATATCCAAACACATGGTATGCAATAACTGTAAAGGACTATTGTGGTTTAACCCCAGCCAGACATTAAGCCCCATGCAGCTGCCAGCTCACTCCCCCACCAACAGGATCAAGGAGAGAATCAGAAGGGCAAAAGCTACAAAACTCACAGGTTGAGAAAAAGACAATACAATAGGGAAAGCAAAAACTATGCACACAATCAAAGCAAAACAAGGAATAGATTTACTGCTTCCCATGGGCAGGCAGGTGTTCAGTCACCTCCAGGAGAGCAGGGCCCCATCACCTGTAATAGTGACTGAGGAAGACAAATATCATCACTCCCCACCTTCCTCCTTTTCTCCTTCACTTTATATCCTAGGCATGATGCCATATGGTTTGCAGCATCACTTTGGTCAGTTGAGGTAATCTATCCTGGCTGTGTCTCCTCCCAGCCTTCCATGCACCTCTAACTTCCTTGCCTGTGTGGTCGTATGAAAAGCAGAAAACGCCCTGGCTCTATGCAAGTTCTGCTCAGCAATAATAAAAACACGTCTAGATTATCAACTCTGTGCTTACCACAAGTTCAAAACTTGGCCCCATACTAGACCCTGTGCAGAAAAATTAAGTCTGCCCCAGCATCAGTATAAATGAAGCAATATCAAGGCAAAGTTTAGCACATGGTGGCTTGGAAACAAATTGGGAGAAACTTAAAGATCAAGGTTTTTCAACCTGTTGTCTTGGGTTCAAAAATATAACCAAAAATGTGTGTTCTATTTTCATCTGTTGAAACCGGTTGGGAGATATTCTTCTTTATCTCATAACTCTAGGAGGGGGGAAGAGGGCGGATGCCTTCTGTTAATGGGACAATTGATAACACCAGTGCCATCTTATCTCTTCCTCCACCCATCCTCCTCTGAGGGATATCACCTGTGAATGGGCCATTTAAGGCCTCTCACATGACTGAGAACATCACCTCATTCCATTGTGAGATACTCCACCCAGTGGGAGGAGCCAAAGCCTTTCCACCAGCATAAAACCTGCAACCCCTAACACCAATTTAGCTGGTTTTCCACTGAATTCTTGGAGGAAGATAAGAGCCATCTTGCCAGCACTGGCCCTTTTTTTTTCTACAGGATCATCTCTACTTCACAGAACAACTTATGTTGCTCCAGGAAGATTTATTTCAACTGCTTCTAACACCCTGACCAACAGGGTGTCAGATCATATCTCTCACTCTGTCAGGGTTTTCTAGGACTTTTGTTTGTTTGCTTGTTTGTTTTTTGTACTACTGCATTTTTTTAAAATATTCTTAGTAAAGGACTGTTATTCCTATTACCATATTTTTGCCTGAAAGCTCTAATAGCGAAATTGTAATAATATGGAGGGAGGGTGTTTTTACATTCTCCATTCCAAGGGAAACTCCAGTTTTCTCTGACAGATACCTGTTTTTCCAAACCAAGACACCTGTTTAACAGTTGCTCTTTGTATTTGGTCCTCTAAAGATAATTGGAGGATTGGTTGGGGTTGGTTGACCCTTATCTCTACTGCTTACTCATTTTAAGTCAACATTTTGAAACAATTTTTAGAGTCTTGAGCCAGAACAATGTAAAAAGTTCAGTTTAGCAACCTCCATCACTTATAGTGAGGCAAAAAGAAAAAAAATTTGTTTAGGTTCCAAAGTTCAGTTTTAATCTGATCTCTTAAAATCTTTAATTGATCAATTATACAGTCAGTCTATGAAAATTGTCCCTTTTTATTACTAACACTTTATTACTGCAACTTTTCAAAATTATGTTTCTTTGAGTCTCAAAATAAAAATAAAGAGCAAGAACTGAACAGCAGCTGTCAAACAAATTTTAAAAAGTGTGACCAGCCCTGCATTTTGTTAGAGCCCAGAAAGGTCACTATCTATGATACTTTTGTTGTCTTTCAGACTCAATTGCATGTATATATGCCCTTGCTATAAAAAACAGTTTGCACTCTGTTTTAAATACTGGTTCATAATAAGAAGGCAATTTTCAAATTTTTTACATACCTACTGATTTAAGGGATAGGTATGGCACTTACATCTTTGAGTAATTATCTGTTTCAAACTTTAAGATCAGTGGCTTTACATCTGTCAGTTGTCATCACTCACACAACTGGTGCAGTGCATGGCTTTGCTTCTACTGGAGAAATTACACTGTTCTAAAACAATTTTTCTAAAAGATTTGAGGATATAAAAATCTTTCATTAAAATTTATTTTCTTTATATTTACATGTTATTTTAGGATTTTTTAAAAAATTACACTTGATCACATGGATATGGAAAAATTATATTTGGTATATTTTAGTGCAGCCAGTGGCCCTATGAGAGGGTATACTGTGCTCCCCCTCCAGCACTGCCTTGTTAAATCAATATAAAGAATCATTTCCTTCTGTTATAACTAACAATGGCATCAAATATCTAACCTGGTGTTTTATGTATGATTTAAAAAGTCATTATCTTCCTTTGATTACAACTTTTCTGTGTGAGTTTCCCACGACTTAAATTTTCAACTTCTTTTTCTTTGCATTGAACAGTGCATTATTCAGTAATTGCATGGAATTTGCATAACTTTTCATTCCCTTAGCTGCATTATTTACTTTTGTATTAGCCACATATGAAACATGAGTGTTTCACTTATCTCCTACTGCAAATAATCTTGTGGAGAGACATGAATCGTAAGACACTTGGTTATGGATAGACAAAATTTCAGTAACATCATCATAGCCCAGGAGTAATGGGTTAATCTGACAGGGCAACTCTGTTATGATACACCCAAGTGTCTGGATTCCCCTAGTGGATTAACTTCTAAAATATGCAGTTTTGCACAAATTGAAGTGTTCATTATTTACAGTCTAAACACTGCTCAGTTATGGTTAAGAAAACAAGAAAGAAAGCAAATTATCTGAGATACTTTCTTTTACTCACTTAATGGGATGAGGAGTCTTTTTTCTCCTTCAAGACAACGTCTTAATTATTCAAATTTTTCAAATGAAGGAACAACCAAAAAGATTTTAAAATAATTTTCCAATTTGTCTGTGCGATCCCAGCTGACTTTTAAACCTGCTCAAGTATAAACTTCATCCTGATGAGAAGCTATTTCTTTTTCATTCTTTCAATCATCCAACCAAAATATATGAAAACAAGCAATCAGTAAAAAACCACAATTATTCAGTTGAAGTCCTCAGTTTCAGTTTGAATTTTTAAAAAGTTTGATTTCAATTCTCCTTTCTGAGCACACTATGCAACAAGGAAGTCCTGTGCATGAATATATTATTGTGTAACTGTTTATATTCACTCAGCTGGTGCTTAGTCAAATTAGAAGAGAACAACCATGAGCTGCAAATCTTCTCTTATCTCCATTCCTATCACTTAGGCTGGTTTTGAAAATTTGATGCCAGTTGATTAAACAATTCAGATCTCTCCAGCCAGGTTTTGCTGTCTTTGATATACTGAGGGTAATCTTTCTTGGTCACATCTTACTCTGCCCGATTCTCAGGCTGAAAAGCTCTCTTGTGTTACACAGTTCTCTCGAGTCTCTGGATTTGAAACACTTAACGTGATTACTACTGCCACTATTAGACAGCATTGTTTGTGAACAAAATATTTGTCAGCCACTCCCTTATTTCTGTATTTCTCGTCCCTAATGGAAAATCAATTCCTGAGAGTTTCAAGGGAGTGGTATTAAAATTCAGGTCATAGATAGTACCATCCTCATATTCAAATGTTTCTTCCTTTCTTTTTGTGTTCCAAAGTAAAAAAAATAGCATTCACACAACATATTTTTAAAGAGTGTACACTACTTTTAAGTAGTTCAAAATGCCCATTCTAATGAATTGCATCCAGTTACGCAGAGAAAATTGATTCTCTCGGAGTGGAAAGAGCCTTTCCCCCCACATAGCAGGTTTTTTAATGGTGTGTGCTTTCGTGTTCAAGTTTAGTAAGTTGTTCCTCTTACAGCAGAGGCAGTGAAATCCCCTTTCACAGATTTGCGTGCCCTGTGATCAAATGTGTGCATCACGATTCCTTGAGGTGTCTCTAATACCTTCCCACCAAACCCTGCACTTAAACTCCAGGGGTCTCTCCCTGATGAAAGCCACCAGCTGCAAATGGGCAGCACTCACCTCCGTGGTGCCAAACTGCAGGTGCAGGGTTTGCCAGCCTGTATGTGCACCCAGGCTGACAGGTGGCCAAAGAACAAGTAAGGCTGAATTCAGGATTCAGCCTTTTCTTCAACAAGACCTTCCCTTGGATCTTTTCCCCCATGCTTAGTGACAGGTTTTCATGAAACCTGTCCAAACCCAGAATCTCTGAGATGTTTATCTCAGTCGGTAAAACAAATAATGCGGGAAGTCAGACAGCTTATGATAAACATAAGTTTTATCTTCTTAAGAAATCAAAAAATATTTCTAGTCTGCACACCCTTTTATTCTATACATGAGTTATTTTTGGCATCTCGATTTTCAGAGACCTGGTGTTTTTCTGCTGCTTATTAGCAGAACTACTCCAGATAAAGCTTTGTCATGCTGCTGCTTCCTTCTCTGCTTTATCTTCTTAGACTCTGACAAGGCTTGGCAACATTTCATTTAGGGTCAGAATGAAACACAAAATCCAAAAAGCGGTGTCATGAATACAAGTAACATATTGGAAAGTATCCTGAATTTCAGGCCCTATTCATCCTACTTTGTCTTGTAGTGCCTAGCAGATGTGGAGCTCTGACTGCATCTGTTTCCCAATGGTCCCTGTGTAAAAAATGCTGGAGCAGCATTCAGGCAACTGAGCCTTCTTCACAGCAGCACAGCCTTTTAAGGCCCCTGTTTGATATGGCTGCACCAAAGACCATATCTGACAAAAGGACCCATGGGTTTAACTTAAGTTTCCTTCAACTTGGTCTGAATAAGCTGTACTAAAGTCAGGCACTGTAGATCTACATCTTGTCGTTTTCTCTAGTTTAGGAGCAGAGCACAGATCCCTGCCAGTATCTGCTTGTGTGTACTTGATTTTATTTCCTTCCTAGCATGAAAGGTTTCTCAAAATGTTGTCTGCGCAATAGCTCTCTGCTTTGAAGGCAGTATATAGAGCATGATGAGTGAGATGGATCAACATGTGGAGAGATTTGGACTCCTCTTTGGTATCTGTTTCCATCTGTCAGAACTGGAAAATAGAAAGTAATGTGAATCAGTTCACATTTAACTATAATCTCCACTGTAAGGACTGCCAGAGTCTGCCTGGGCAGGTATCCAAGACTTCTCGTTGTATGTGTCTTGACTTAAGGAAGCCTCCAGGCACAAGAACCCCAAATGTTTTTGCTTAGAAATGAGTTCCAAAACATTTACCCTTGATGTGATCCTGAATTTTGTAAATGTGTTCATTTTTTTCCCTTTTGAACAGGGTTTTTTAATGCTTAAGCTGTCTGATGATAGCAAGGAAATTTTACTTGATGTGCATTGAAAAATGCTTAGAAATCCCGCTCTCTCTTCCCCTCCTCTAACTCTTGCACAAGAGAAAACATTAATGAGAAGATCAGTTATAAAGCAGAAGATAGATGAAAAGATAACTTAAAGTGACCCTCAACTCGAATAAAATAACATCCCTTTTCCTCAGACTTGTACTCTTAACCCTTCTCTCTGTTGATTCTTGAAGGGAAAAAAAAAACAAAACGGAGCAAGATAAGATAAAGAAGTCAATTAATTACAAAGAACTCCTCTTCCAGTTCTGCCTCACCTATCCATTCTACTGCAAGGGAAAGACTAATCAGGAGATGTTGCAGGTTTCTAAAATGATGAGGCGAGATTGAAAAGTTTGTTTCATTTCCTGAGTGATTTGGTAAGATTTGTTTGGTTTTAACATAGACCTTGCAAATTAGTACCTTGATTCTATAATGCAAATATTTCCTTAGAGCAAGACACTGGTGCTTTGCTATTAACGGAACAGGTAGAAAGACATACAAATATGTTGAAATACATTTATGATGGCTGAGGGAGGACTCTGCTGTTGAATATATATGCCTGTATAACCAGTGAGGGCTGAAAAGGAAGAAATTGTGAAATCCATGTGTTCCAGAGGCAATGACAATGTACTTGTACATAAACACAAGTATTTTCCTGTCAGGTATCTATTCTTGGCAAGAATGAAATAAAAACATAAATTAAACCAGAACCACATAAACTTACTAAACCTCTGTGTCTTTCAAGTTTTAATTGTCATTTTTGGTTTGGGAAGAATACATTGAATATTGTTTATGTCAATGTTAATGCTATCAAAAAGGCTGTAACTAGTTTTGTTAGAAGTTCTACTTACCACAGAAAATCTAGGAGAAAAGAACAGAGTTATAACTTCTGTTTTAAGAGAAGTTTAAGACATGTCATTTTTATAATTTAAAATGGTCCAAATTTTCATCTACATTGCAAAATATTTGCTTGTCTATGGTTTAGGAAAAGAGATACCCGTATTAACTTTGCAAATTGTCATCTAGATCTTTAGAAGTTCTAAATGAATTTGGTTAATTGTCCTTGCTAAAGCTTCACTGATTTACATCATTTGAGGAAGTATCATCTGATGTACAATGCCATGTGCTACAGTAGTGACAACAAACCACAAGGATAGAATTCTAGACTGTGACATTGCTGGGTTTTTTTCATGTCATTAATGCAGAGCTCTTTTAAAGCTGGATAACTTAGGTTGAAAATGTCCCCAGGCAATGTAAGGCTACTGTAGCAAAACCTGTGTCATCCCATCTGATTGCCAGAGTATGGCTAAGGAAAGAGGAAAAGTGAGCAAACTTCAAAGTCCTATCTTCATGAGAAGAGACCTTTGATAAAGGTCAAACAGTGCAGCCGCACTTGCCTTAGCTCTTACTCCAAATTAGTTCTGAGTCTGACTCAGCTACAGACGAATTCTTTCATTTATACCTTCTCAGCAATCACATTACCTACCTAAACCCAGCTCAAGGCAACACCTCATGAATAGGAAAATTTGCTTTAAGATGCTAATGTATACAATAGGAGAGCTCTCTATCAAAAAGAAATTAATTTTATTTTTACATAGTGGCTTAAGAATTTGTAAACATTAATTTCCTTTTTATTTTTAGTAAATACATCAGTAAAGGTCACCCACAGTTTTAAAACACTAATTCAAATTTTTATTTAATTTCAGGGCATAGAGAAATGCTTGAGGTTTTTCAGCTTTCAAAAGTAAACAGTTTTTCCTTTTCTATCTACTGTCCCTTATTCTTCCTTATTGTAATTTTCTCCCACACTTCTGAAAATAAAACTCCACATTAAATAAATGGTTACATTTCTTATCCGTATGAAGTTGTAGTTCCTCTGCTTCCAATGTTAACACAGACAACATTAATTTAAGGATAATATTACAAAATCTTAACTCTACCTGCAGATAGAATTTAGCCTGCCTTGGCTAAATTCTCACTGTTTTACCAAAACCTCCTCTGAATGTTGTTTTCCTGCATATAACTTTAAAAAAAAAAAAAAAAAAAAAAAAAAAAAAAGCACTCAAGTTTGGAAAAGTAGTTTCCTAGTTTCCTACAAGCCACAAAATCACTAATGTTCCTACTAAAGCAAGTTCACTGATACATCATTGAAGCATATTTTTAAACAGAGTTGAATGGGATAAAATTGGAGTTTAGTGTGAATTAAATTTCTTTTATAGTAGTCAGAGCATAACTTTAGCTAAAATGTTTATCAAACCAATGAACTGTTAGAATTATTTTTCTTTGCCCCTTAGAAATAATATAGAATCAATTCATGAGATTACTGCACGATTAGCAATTGTACATTATGTATTCAAAGAGAAAGATTTTCACACAAGTTTCCCTGAATGTCTTGATGAAAGCAGGCTGTAGAGATAGAACATGCCCAGGAATATTTAATGATGTATGGTTCAAATGCTGGTGTCATTTAAAATTAGGAAGACAGAAGTGATCTAATGTAACAGTGTATGTTCCTCATACACTCACTTGAGCTATGCTCCAACTGAAACAGATGTCTCTTCTTTGTAGGAGAGTAAGAAGGTTAGGGCTTACTCTTGGCATGATTTAAACTGAAAATATTGTGCTTTGTCAGTGGAAAAAAGAGGCTAGATTCACCCAAGATATCTAAGATGAAGTCTAATAAAATAAAAATAAAATTGAAAATGAAAATATAATAATTTTTTACCTGGCTTGTGTTTCTTCAAGATCTATTTCAACATAAAGGGGACTGTGTATGTGTGTATGAGAGTATAAGCATATAAAATACTTAACATTCTGGGGTTTTTTAAACATAGAATGTTTATTTATACTTCATTAATTATTTTGCACATCCCAAAGCCACTAAAAGAAATGTGACCCTCAGCTGAAAGCAACAAAATTGCATGTCCATCTATAAAACACTGTTTTGCTTGGGGCAATACATCTTGAGCAAGTGTATAGCAAATCTCAATGCATTTTAATATTAAAAATTTAAGCTTGGAGAATGGTCTTATCCGGTTCCCAGGCTCCTTTTGTAGTCCTTTAGGGAACATCTTTGCTAATGTATTGAAAATAAGTAATCAGGAGGGAAGTATGTATATATAAAATAATATACATTACTAAATGGATAAAATATCTCCAAATACAGCTACGTCATATTTGATCCATGTGCCTGACAGCAAAGCAGCCTGTCACTGAAATGAAATCATGTATATTTAATCCTGTCAGAGTTAGCCAAATCCTGCCTGACCAGTGCATCTTTCACTAAACTGCAAAATTCATAAGGAGGGGTGACTCTTGGGTCAATGTTTCCTCCTCCTGGCTCTTCTCCAGACCTGGGATACCATTCTCAAGGTAGTGAGTCACCCTCTTCTCCCTATGCATCTTAATTTTTGTTAAAATCAGTTACAAGTGGTGCTAGGTAGCTCAGCCAGCAGCTGAACATTCTGCGTCTGAAGGCATGATGTTTGTTTGTTGCTCTATCTCCCCAACACACAGGTTGTGAACTGAAGAGATGCTGTAGACACAACCTGTTGCAGCAGCAGGAGTGTGCAATAGCAGTAGATGTATCCAGAACTGTAATCCCATATTTCTAGAGGTCCCTAAGAACATTATTATGCACTAGAAGTTCCCAAGTCTCAGCTACTCAGAGGTACCAATCTTTTTTTGACCTCCCTCTGATCATGCTCCAAGCAGATGAGAATTTGGTTCTCTTCCCAAGCCTTGCCAAAGCTACATAAATATGTTAATGTCATGCTGACCTAACCACACCCCCATGCCTTCTGGCCAGTTAGGAGACCATTTCATTTGCCAGGAAAGAAACCATGCACACACAGCTTTGTGCAGCATCTGGAGTTACTGTTACATATAATTGCTGAATGACAAGAAATCTTTCTTTTCAGATTTGGCCTCTATTCTAGGTGACAACTTGAGCTGTTAGGTATGACCTTTGCAAGGAACTATTCAGATTCTCTATATACTCAGCTCCTTTATTTGGCCCAGATTACATTACTGTATGCAGAAAAATTCTATTAAAACCACTTATGAACCTATTACTTCTTAAGATTCTTCACTTAGGTAGCTCACTCTTTTTTATTTTTTCTTTTTAATAAAATAACTCTTCTGTTTCATTAATCAATAAAAGAAGCCCCACAGTTCTGCAACTTTCCCATCCTATCTTGAAACCCATAAATTATTCCATGGCACTACATTCCAACATCATTATTTTTCTAGACTCCTTCCTTCTTCCCACCACCACGTCCATACATTTGATGCCACACTTTTTCCTTGCCTGATTTGTGGAATGGCCTTAGATGGATGTCATCTCCTTCTCTATTTTGTTCTTTTAATTCAATTATAATGAACAAATAGAGCTGTCATCATACTGACATTGAACACACAGGGTCTATGAGTCTACCCAAACCACATTGCCTTCCTTCCTAATATTAACCTGTAATATGTGTATTTTAAGAGTTGATGTACCTGCTTGTCACTTTTTGTCTAAAGGGAAAATAGAAGGATGAATTATTTTCCCCTCCTCCCTTAAGTTTTTTTTAAAGAAAAAGGAGACACCAACAGTTAAATATGGCATTGCACATATTTTGGACCAAACCCTGTTCACTTTATTCTCATTTGTATCTTCATTCACTTCTGACAGGTCCTTTCATGTTATTTGATGAGCAGTGTTTGAACCCTGTCAGTCACTACCTGGATTATTAGGTTAAGAATAGAAACAAATAATTATATTGCCATAAAGGTGTCTCTGCGGGGTGTCTTTAAGAAGCAGATTTCCTGATTAAAGCAACTCCTGGCTTCTTTTATTTTTGAAAGGCTTTAAGCAATCTGAAATGTTGCTTTGATTCACTCATGATAAGCAAGTACAAGCAGAAACGCTACAGTACAGACCTGCTTTTTATACTGTGGCTTTTTACAAAGGTTTAAATTACTAAGCCTAAATGAGCTTCTTAGAAAAGGAAGAATGCCTCTTGCTTGTCACAGCAACTGTCTTTTCTGCCTGCAGTAGGGAGGACATTGACCTCTACCTGAATAGCCCGAGGTAAGAGGAGTAGCCACTGGAAATTATTTATAACCTGACCAGCTCATTTAGTTTCATCCTCTGAGGCCCTCAGAGTTGAACTGACACAGCAATAATGGCCAGCGAACTTTTGATCCAATTAATTGTTAATGAGAGGTTTGATTAGCAAATAAAGGGCCTATTAGGTTAGCTGATTGTCTTTCTTTTGCAATACCAGAGGTCACCTCTTTTTTTTTTTTTTTTTTTTTTTTTAACTGAAAGAAAAGTACACTGTGTACTCTGTGGTTAAATTAATCACATGCTCACAGGTGTTGAGTAAAGTTGATTCAGGAAAACAGTCAGCTTAGACATCTGTCTGTAACCATGAGAATGCCACAGGAATTCCTCATTTTGTTTATAATTGTTTTTTCTTAGTTTTGCTGTTAATTCAACTGCTTCCACTTTTATGTGCTTGCAAAATATTGCAGTGACCCAAGCTTCTTGTCCTGCTTTCCTCCAGACTCACCTCACAATTGTCTTTTATTATAATTACACTGCCAGATTTCTCAGTCAGTTTAAAATTAATTAATTCTTCATATTTATTTAAAATCTCCCAGTGTATATATGCAAAAATCATTCCAGGGATGTTCTAGTCCTGAAAATTTCCCTCTGAGTTATGACATGCTTCTCTAAAATTACAATGACTAAAGAGAAACACAAGATTAAGGATAAAACTGAACTGCAAATGACACCTATGTAAATTAACAGTATTTTGATCTCAGTGCAGCCATGCTGGATTTATACTAGTGTAAGTCTGTAAATCTGCCATTAACAAATTGATCCCTGTAGAGTAGTTTTTGTTATAGGAACGTTTAATCTTCTTTCACATTATCAGCAGTGCTTGTAAACAGAATGTTGCTCACTGTCTCTTCCTTCCAACCTTCATAACGTAGAGAAGCCCTAATTGGAAGAACATTTAAGTTTGTTGTCAGGCTTTCAGATATTAAAAATTTGGATATGTGATTGTCTCTTCTGCAAGATGTGATTGTAGCCTTTAATTACATGACCACATCATGTTTTTCTGAGATTCAACTAATGGGATGGATGGATGGATGGATGGATGGATGGATGGATGGATGGATGGATGGATGGATGGATGGATGGATGTCACCAAAAGCATCAAATCCTGTGTGTTTCTTTCCACCATTATAACTCAGTTAAGGCCCATGGCATGTTTACTGGGTGTTAGCCAAACTTTGGCCCCATGAGAAAAAAGGTAATTTTTTGATGGTGTATTCTGGTCATCACTGTAATACAAAAGTACACAGCAAACACTACCAAAAGAAAAAAAGTAATGTTGAATAGTGCAGTTATTTCTGTTGTGGTTGTTTGCTTTGTTTTGTTGTGACTTTGTTTGTTGAGTAGGTTTGATTGGGTTTTTTTTCTTTTATGGAAAAAGCTGATACGTAGAAACATTAATTTTATAAGTGTAGGCTGACTCTTCTCAGAGACGTGTTGCAATGCCACCCAAACATTGATATAGGTTCATGAACTGGAGCTTTGCTCTGGACTCTGCAGACTGAGGTTTGTAGCTCTCTCCCAGTCAGAGGAACTCCTGACTGGATGTTCTGACTGGTCAGCAAAAGGTAACAGCAGGGAGCTGTGAAAAAGGTTTTTGATATTGATGGCAGCTTCAGCAGCTTGGTAGTCCACCTGGGCTGTGTTCATGCTCTGATTCTTGCTTGTCTGTTTGCATGCATATGTCCTGGTTTCCCTGCATGGACTCACTCTTCTCTAGCTGCCTGCTAACAGAACACAGCTCTTACCAATGTAAATGTGAGCAGCCAGAAAATTTGCAAATCAATGATCTATAAAATGAAGAGTGCATAATGAGTAACCACCTGCAAAAGTTTGGTTGAAATTACTAGACCAGCCTCATTAACAACCAGTATGACAAGACGCAAGGTTTAATCCAGTTCTCTAAGGCTGCTTTAACCTCAAAACTTCCTATAATCTTCTCTGATCCAGTAATTGCTCTGTATCACACAAAGTGGGAGTAAGGTAAAGTTCCTTGTGCATGGAGACCTTGACTTTGCATAGGTTCTGCTTTTGCCTTTTAGGTTCACATATATCAGGCATAATTCCTAGATCTTCATAACAAATTAAAACTTACATCTGTCATTAGCCGAACTAAAACCTTTAGACCACTGCACAAGCCTCTGTCATATCTGACTACAATCAACACTACTGAGGTTTTGTCCTTTGCACAGAGACGTTCTCAGAGGTAAATGAGGCCTACAGTTTGCCAAGGGCTTTCACATAACCATTTTTGACCTTCAAGATGTACCTGAGGCCCTGGGGGCTCTGATTCTTTCCCAGCATCTGATGGGAATCTTTCTACTTCCCTGACCTAACCAGCCGGGGTCTTCTGTCTCCAACTTCATCAGACTTAAGCAAGACTTACCCTTTACGTCAGTGTCCTTCACTGCAGTCTAATCTTGCTTTTAGTTCCTAACTTCCCTTCATCCCCTTCTTTCTGTTGAGTTGGTGTCTGTCTCTATAGCTGGTCACCCTGATTATTCTTTTTAGCTATAAATAGAAAATATTCTTTACCTGAAGTTGTATGTGAAGCTTTACCTGTGCATGTGCAGGCAAAACCACACAGGTATGTGTGTGCAGCTCTGGACATACACCCAAGGGTTCAGAATTCTTGAAGCCATAAGTAACTGAAAACAGCCCTTAATAATGAAAAGTAGGATAAAGTTATTAGCTTTATGTAGAATAGACACATATTTTCTCAAGGACAAAAAATTCTGGTTTTATATATTTTGCATAATATCTCTCTTTGCACGTGCCTCCAGTGAGTAAAAAAGGCAGACCAATGGACACGATCAGCAGAGTGGTCTTGCAGTTTGGATGGTAATTAAAAAGAAAATTGCAGAAACATTTTTTTTTCCAGTGAAACTAATGGCAACATCACTGCCTGATTTGACTGGATAGGGGAATGCTCTGTAAAAATTCTTTACCACATATAAAGATAGATAATGAAGACATACATACTAAAAACATAATGTGATAGAGGAAATCCATTAGTAGTCATGCAATAACATAGGTATGGATAATTGAAAATATCTAATTGAGTCTGAAAGATGCATTTCAACATGAGATATCAGTTGAAATAGAGAACCAAGAAACTGAGAAAGGAAGTCAGCGAGTTCTGAATAATTGTAAATTCTTATTGCTTGAGATGTGACACGGCCATCAGAGCTTATGAGGAGATCTGTGGCATAAAGAAACTAAGCAAAGTAGATACCGTGGTTGTGCTGTGTTTGGACCACCTTCATCTCAAACCATATCAGAGCTGCTTTAAGGAATGATTGGTAAGTGGTTTTGTATAGCTAAAACCAGAAGCCTGGAGGGCCTTGGAATCTGGAACCCTCATGAAGTCACATTACTGACACAGCATTTGCTGACAGCCTTCTGACCAAATCTCTATCACAGACTTCCCACATTAATTTCTGTGCTTCAGACCTCATTTAATTTCACTTCAAATTCAGTCTGTTTTGGACACTCTCCTCCACCTATCTGTCCACTGCTCTTTAAAGTGCTAAACAAACATCTGGTATTGTAGAAGGCTAGTATGTAACAAGAATGAAAATAATTTTTAAAAGAGAAGGGAATCACTATAACAAAGTTATTTCGTTAACAGAAAAACCAAAAACTAAATGATAAAAAAGTGTATGTTTACACTAATAAAAGAAGCATAGTTAGTTCTCTACATTTTGAGTGACATAATTTCTGTTATTTGCTGGTGGCTGTATATTGTACAGATACATTTAGCATTAGCACTTTTTGCCTCCCACAGAATAGTTTTATTCTTCAAATCAAAGTGGGAAGTGTTTTTAACTTTCTATTACAGACTCAGTGAAAATGTTAACTACAAGCAAACAGATCATTAAATTCCATATTCACTTCATAGGTCACTGTATTAGATTCCTTGCATCCGGTATCATAATTTTTAAACACTAAAACCCAGAAAAAATAACACAGAAGTAAGTGTTATATATTCTATTTAAATTACTGGTTTGTTATTAAAATTTGTTTGGGATTTCCATAGCCATCCTATAAAATGATATAATCTCATCATTAGAATGTCTAATTTATTTCCTTGTGTTCCCAATGTCGTTGAAATTGGCTAGTGCTTCTGTAGATGCCAAAGCTCTAATACATTCCAAAGAAACAAAATAGTTTGTCTAATTTTATTTTCAGTTATCTTTATGCTAATAGAAAAAAACCCAAAACATTTAACCTAAGATCGGAGAATTCTCCCATTACAAAACAAAATCAGTGGGTAAGTGCAAAGGTATTTTATAGAAATCAATGTTTGTAAAATAGATATTTTAAGAAAGAAAAAAAAAGGAGGCAGTTTAATTTATATAAAGAATACAACTTGGTAATGAGTGATTTATGTTTGGACCCATTCCAGTAACTCCCAAATCCATGGGAGAGTTTCCAGCCTACTTAGAGGATGAAATGAGGGGGTTTGTGAAGGGAAATGAAAGATATACTGTGTTATTTATAAGAAAAATAAACAGGATGGAAGGACCAGTACACATTTCTCGTAAGAATTTTAACATAGACGGTGTACACACAACACAATGTTTTTCCTCAGTCTTTCCAAAAGCCACAGATAAGCAGCTTAGACAAGTGGAGACTTGATTACACTGATTGCAGTGTGAAAATGATATGTTTTGGCTGTTATCATGTATGGCTGAACATGAGCTATAGGTGAATAGACTCCAGGCTGATACACAATGTTGTGTTTAGAACCTCAGTAACTTCATAGAAGGTGTTTCTTTGGACTCTATTGATAAAATACATTCCCTGTGATCTACCATAATAAAGCACTCTAGACTCATAACTCTCTGAGATTTTTAGAAAGTTGTGAGCTGTATGGAGGTTATTCACAAAGGCTAATTCCCATACTCTCTCAGTGTATGCAAATAAGTATCCCTGAAGGAACATCAGCTAGGTCCTAAGTTTAGATGTGCAAAAACACTTCCTTGCAAAACATCTGTATCTACTTAGATTGGAAAGTTTCCTTAGGAAGAAAGACCCCACATGGCTAATCTGCATCCTTGTGGATGACCCCCAAACACTGAACAAAAATACAATCTAAGAGATAAAACAATTATTCCCAATACTTTCAGGTTTTATTCTTCATATTCACAAAAAATGTTTTAGATATTAAAACTTCATGTTGATCATCCAGCCCTTTGATTCTTATGAAATTTATGAAGTTTAAGAAATTTAAGAATTCTTATGAAGTTCTGTGGACATGCTGACAAACACAGACACTTGTAAATTACAAGGATACAACATACCTGAGAAACGAATAAACCCATTTTCATTTTTTATGTTATCTTTTGATGCTACAACATGAAATTTTGTACCCTGAAAAATTCTACTACTCTCCAATTTATTGAATATGCACTTGATATTTCTCTCCTCATGTGAGAAGAGATCCATATTCATATTTATTTTGCTCTAAATTAGCTACTCGCTTATTGACCCTAAATAGTTATCATCTCAGCTGGAAATATATTAGAGTTCTAGTTGCCAAACAAATATTCAGCAAAAGATGAATAAAAGCATATGGGGAGGAAAAACCCACAAAGTTTTCACTGCCAATATAATGGAAGGCATTCTGGCGGACAGCCATCTGCACCCGCTGAACAGAGGGATCCTGGGATGACATTGATCGATTTAACAGTAGGAAGGTATTAATGATATTCAGCACTGATGGCTGAGCCACTTCACACTCATTTGCATTTCCATTCATCATCTCAGCATTTATCATTATGAGGCGAATGCCAGAACTAATTAAAGTCTGGGCTAACAGGGTGACATGGGAGTCCAGCCGCTACTTATTCTGAGGAAATATGGGAAACTTTCCAGCAGGAAGTAGACCAACCTTACACCAAACCCAATTAACTTAATTCCTAACTAAACCATTTGAGGGTCCTTCATCTGAATAAACTAAAAAAGCTGGGATTGAAAATTGAAACACACCGTGTCTTTTTCTCCTTGTGCTCTAGTCGTTTCATGACTCCATAACCTTGTCTAATGTAGACATTTGGGAGATGTCCTTAGTGTGATTCCACTCCTCCTCAGCAATCCCCTCCCAATTTTGCCATAGGAAGCAGAAATACTACTTCAGATTATCCAATGAAAATTAAGTTTTAAACCTAAATTCTAACATAATTTGATCTTGAAGAGAGTTAAAAAGTGAGTATCTCAGATACTCAAAAGATCTGGATAAAAAAGATACTCAAAAGCTGGAATATGCAGAAAGCTATTGTTTATGTAACAAGTAAATTACCTCTTCAAATAAAAATAAAAATTATTTTAGTTTTCTAGCACAAAAAAATAAAGTATTTATTCTCTACGGGTGAAGACTTTCTTGGCATATTCTTACAAACTGTCTTATTTTCTGCATTAAGACAACGCGTGAGCAAAGTGACCAGCATATATCTTGGAAAGTTTTGGTTTCTGAAATCTCCTTGCTGAGAGCTGGGAATAGTCATAAGGACATATTTTATCAAATTCCACTTATGTCAGGTCTCTTTTGTCTTTAGATTCCCTTGAAATTTCCAAACAGAAAGAACAAATGTGATAGGAGAAAGGTATAGTAACACAGAAAACTATAGAAAATCTTTGCAAGTAAATTATTGCTTTTAAATTTTCATTTTTTTTTCCAAATATAGGTAGAAAAGTAATAATTTCAAATATGGATTTTAGTAAATATTGTCTTTACTAATGATTCTATATGCTGTTTTGTATTTCAAAGGAATATTTTATTTTTCTTTCTAGCGTAGAGACGTTTGATCTAAACTCTGAGTGACATGGTATCATTTCTCTATTAGTAAAATAAATACATACTCCCAGGTCAAATGTCTAGTTGCCATGTCCGCAATGAAAACTCCTCAGTTTTCTGTCAAAGACACACTAGGAGAGAACATGGCTTTTATTCTCATTTGCAAAACCATCATGGTTTTAAGAGAGATGCAACATCTTTATCTGTCTAGTGATAAGATGCATGCATATCCACATAGACAAGAAGAGGACATGCTTCTGTGGGAAAGGCTCTCCAATGATGCTTCAAAACTGTTAAGAGATTCATATATAAAAATCAAATTTTCATAAACTATTTTGAAATTTAATGAGAAAAATAATGAACCTGTAGTCTTGGTGAATCTTGGTAAATCTTCTAAGAGGAAACAGTCTTTGGTCATATCAAGATTTTAATGATTTCATTGTATGGGTTCATCTGGAATGCATAAAAGTCAGACAGGCATGGATGAACTGCTCAGGCTCTTTTTATCAGGCATTAATGAAAAATATAGGCATTTTATGCAAGCAGAATGAAGATATGCAGGAGATAATTTTCATTTTCTTTTCAGGCTGGGCAATTTTAATTTAGTCCTCCTTTGTGGTAGCAGCTTTATCCTCTTCCTGACATGTATTTCTGAACCATTCACATGGCCAGGCAGTGTGTAGCCTGTAAAAAAGATCAATGAACAACAAAGGGTTAGATTATATTGACTTAATGTTGATTAGTTTACACTGAGTTGTCGGCTGCAAAGGATGTCAGAGCTTTTGTAGTTCATTAGCTCCCATCAATTGAACACTGGCTTAAATTAGTACATGAGGTTCTTCTTTTCTGTAATGTAATTTCTACTTGCATTTCATGCTTAGCTTTCCTGTCTGTACTCTCATGTGCTGGCTGTTACAACATTTTTCTTCATGAGAGAAAAGGAAAAGAAGGAGCCTAAAAAAATTGGCACAATTGCCAGATGAGCTCTTGCTCATTTCACCTCAGGAAGTTATTCTACTCGCTATGATCAGTGAGATCTGTGACACCAGTTGTATCAGAAGTTATTCACCTGCAATGTCTTGTAATTGTGCTGGAAAATGACATGCGGTAATTTAAAAACATATGACTTGACTAAACTATACCCTTAGTGTCACAAATTCAGTTGCAGCTTTTGGAATTTATGATCATGGACCCAAACAAACTTGGATTCCATAAAAATATCTGCTGTTATCAAAAATTGTCAGATATTTGGTTTTGAAACAGCCATAATGGATAACGCTAATAATATAATTTTGTTATCTTTGAGGAGAGAGAAAAAGCACAGTTTTGGAATCATGGAATGGCTGGGGTGGGAAGGGACCTCTGGAGCCCATCTGATCCAACCTCCTTGCTCAAGCAAGCACCCACAGCTGGTTGCCCAGGACCACGACCAGGAAGATTTTGAGTATCTCTAAGGATGGAGACTCCACAACCTTTCTGACTCCACAACCTCTGTGAGCAGCCTGCACCGGTGCTCAGTCACCCTCAGTGTAAAAACTTTTTCCTCATGTTAAGGAACAAACAAGACAGAGCAAGAACAGATTTTGATACTTATTTTTGTCAAGCATCTGGATATTTTTTACATGCCAGCCAACTGTCCAGCTGTGCTCTGTGGCGGACTCCTTCCACCACCATTACCACAGGCTCTGAAATATGCTAGAAAAGGAATGGACGTTGCTGCCAGAAATACAGAAAGTGAATTGTACAAAACTGGTTCTAGCATGATTGATCCAAACTGGCAAAGAAGTGACTGCTAAAAAGAGGCCCTGTAGGAAGTAAAATAAGGCAAAGAATAAAGTTCACACTTGCAAGTAAAACTATTTATAAGAGATTTCAAATTTTATATATGTGAGGTTTGATTTATTAGTTTGGCATCATTAATAATAAGTTTGCAGGAAATAATTTTAGTGTGCTTGGAACACCTTTGCCAAAATGTTGTTGACACCTTTTATTTGGGGTTCTATGGAATATTTTGATTTCAATACAATGTAGTTTCACTGTTAAAACAGATGTCAATATTTTATTTCTTCTAAAATATCCAAATCTTAACACAAAATGATAAACATAAGGCTCCTTATATTATTAGATCTCTGGTGATTTTGAGAATAATTCTCAAAAACAGAATTCTTTCAAAATCTCCATTTTCTACAGTAAATTTTGAATTTTGGGGAGGTTAGTGTTGCTAAGAAAAGAGATGTCATAGAAATACAGAATCGTAATTCCATCTATTGACTCTACACAAAATATGTCATCCTGTGCTCTCTGTTTGGAAAGGTTGTAGGTTTTGACCAAAATTCTAACAAGAAAGCCATGCAAGAATGAATTATGATTGGGAAAATAATCTTCCCATGTAGAAAAGGAAAAATACATAAAAATCCGGAGTGATGGTAATGATGTCTCTTAAACCTTCTTTTCCACTACAATAATTTCAACTAGTCATGAAATTTTCCAAGTTATTGATGTAGGAAAAATCTTTCTCTGTGCAACTGCATCACCTCCTTATCATTCTTCTTGTTCTCTTCCTCCCTGTTCTTCTAACTGCTAAGCTCATGTGCCCATACATGACAAAACTACATGTACATATAGTGTAGGGTAAAAATTATTTCTTATTATTACCCAGAGAGGCAAAATAACACCAAACACAAAAAATAATCAGGGTGTGGTTTAGAAGCCACTTTGATTTTAACTTCTTTGCTCAGTGATATGAATCAAGTAAGATAACATAACATGAATTCTAGTCACCTTAGAATGATGCATAAGAGTTATATTCATATATTACATCATAAAAATTATTTATTCTGCCCCTGTTTGTACGTGAAAAATCAGTGAAGAACTACAATTTGAACATTTAAATCAAATTTAAAAAGAAAAGGAAAAAAACAAAAAAATACACCAGGATATAAGGGATATCTTACTCAGAAGCCAGTTACAACTTTTGAAATTAGAATTAAACTTTAAAGAAAGTAGAAGTTTTGGGTTTTTTTCTTTTAACAGAAAGGACTGCTGTTAATTCTGTTTTAATGCAAGCTTTACTAGGCAGCAAAGGTGCAGTTTTTTGGTAATTCATGTTTCTTGTCAAGCACCTTGCAAGGCTTCACCGTTAGATATCCAACAAACATGGTGGTCAGTCTGATATTAGCCATACTTGTGGCTGCTATATCATTTAATCTAAAGATAGGGTGTCTTGACTCCTAGAAAAACATAGTGACTATGTTAGTGAATTTATTAAGAGGTTTTCAAGTAACTATTTAAATGCCCAAATCCTGGGTTGCTTTTTTTAAACTCATTTAATTGTTACATGCTGCTATAGGAAATGGAGGTATAGATAAATACATTATTTTAGAGGATGTAATAAAACTCAAAAAATCATATGGTATATCATATTGGTTTCATTTGTTTATTTTATTTTGAATCCTTAACCAATTAATTATAATTAAAAAGAAATTTATGTTATTAAAAATGTTTTTATGCAACACAATCTAAATATGGCTTTTTATATCTCTTCTAAAATTAAGCTCATAGGACCAAGAGAGAAAGCTAGTGGGATTTTTAGGATAGTCATGAAAATAATCAAATATGCTAGCATGCCTGAGCTTTTCTTCTTTAAACCAAAGAGATAATTCATGAAGTGAATTTTTGTACGTGTTTTCAGGATCTGGCCATTTAAAAGGTTTCCATGGAGAACTAATCAGAATTGTTCTGTATGATGATATTTATTATTCATGGTCCTACTCTAGCAGTAAAATAGCTAATAAAATAACCTCAGAGAACGAAATACTGGAGCAAGCATTCTGTGACTCTCTTGTAATGGATAAGGACTTCAGATTCACTTGTGAAAGACTCTATTCCTCACAGTGTTCATGGTTATGCATTTACAGAAACACACAACAAAGATTATTTTTTATCTCATTTTCATGATCTTTTATGACTAATAAACAACATAACATAAACGTGAAATATTTTCCTTCCGGAAAAAAGAAATATAGTTCAGTCCCAGTAAAAGTAAGCATAACAATCATTATCATTGTAAAACCAAACTAGCCAATTTGTGTGATAAGTAGTACATCTCAAGGTATGTAGCTGAAAATACTTCTGTAAGATACTGCATTCGAGTACTTGTGCAGTCATTAACTGTAGAAAGATGAGGGAAAAAGAAAAAAGAAAAAGAAAAAGAAAAAGAAAAAGAAAAAGAAAAAAAAAGAAAAAGAAAAAGAAAAAGAAAAAGAAAAAGAAAAAGAAAAAGAAAAAGAAAAA